>JAFMOC010000005.1:1542500-1640000 GCA_019802505.1 Corydoras sp. C115 | reverse complement strand
CTAGACAGTTTAACAGCTCGGGTAAAGGTAAACCACTGTATTCCTGTTTAACAGATTCTTCTGATTAGAATACAAAACTCACACAGTCATATTTGTTTTCTTTTCCGCTTCCTCAATTAAGCACATGAGCGCAAAAAAAAAAAAAAAAAAAAAAAAATTAAAAGTGCTTCCTGTACAGGACATTGCCTTTATTTCTACAAATATTCAATCTGACTGTTCTCTTTGTTTCATTTACAGTAAAAAGCAAACAAGCCACAGTCCCCATAATAAAGGCCAGGTGTAAACGCTAGAGTGCAAAAGTTCAGACACAAGCATTTAGGATTTTAGTGTAACTCCAGCATGCCTCCTAACTGTGAATGGGTGCAGAGGTTAAGCTCTGCCCTCTCTGCATGATGCGTTGGCATGAAGTGACACCAGCACATCAAGGTGCATGGTGGCAGGCAAATGACAGGATCATCCATCAAGACAGGTCGGGAGCCCTCAAAACCTCCTCCATGCAAAACAAAGGGCACGGAGTCACTGCACCAAGACTTCCCTCTGGTTTTCTTTTTATGAATAAGTATGCTGTCACTGACTGCCTAGAGTTGTGGTCAAAAAGGGTAAAAAAAAAAAAAAAAAATGGTGCTTCAGTCAGGATAAAGGCAAAATAGGTGAGATGAAAAAAAATATATCCACCATTCTATTGCCCACTGACAGGAGAGGCGCTCATATTTTCCACTTATCTACACCGCTGACCTCTGAATTCCTTGGCTGTTGGATATTAAGGTAACAGTGTCATTAAATTTTAAGGAGACTTGACTACTATTTTTACATTAAAAATAGTACTACTTTTAATAATTTAATATATTTGAGAAAACAGGGATATTTTGCGAAATTATTCATTAAATAGTATTATATGTTAAGAAACTGCAGAAGGAACAAGACACCTATATAAGCCAAGAAGAATTCCATAAGTGTAAGTCAAGAACATGTATAAATGTATCGAATTATAAATAAATCCAGGTTGAAAGTCTAGACAATATACAGAGGTTCATTTTTTCTTAAAAGGTCCTCACTGAAGTTTCTTCCTTCATGGGAAAACAATAACAGATTATTGTAATTTGAATGAATCCTGAAAAAATCGATTTCTGAATGTTTTGGTGTACTTTTTATAAATTATTCTTAGTCATTCAACTCATTGGCAATAAATAGACTAATATTAAATACTTCTCCAACATGGATGTCAAAACAGTTTATCACCTGATTTGATTAAAATGCTTAATTGTTTTATGTGCATATGTAACAGATTCGATAAATTGTCATTTATATCAGAATACTTTAATCCCCAGAAGGAAATTGCAGCTCTTACATTTGGCCCTTTATCAGGTTATAATGTAACATAATTAATAGAATAAAGCCATTAAAAAAAAAAAAAAAAAAATCAATCATTAATTAAAATATGAAAAAGCAAGACAGTCCACAGCTACTTTTTATTTGAAGCATTTTTTTTAGCAAATGTTTTTTTTTAAGAATGCATTAGAATTGCAAATATTAGTGGCCCAAAGTTGTGAAAATGATTTTAGCGTACGTAAAAAAGAATTATAAAGTCCATCCTATACTTTCTGTTTAGTGTAAAATATAGAATAGGTGTGCTATTATTGCACTTTGTATATCTGCACAGTTCTATTATTTGCACTTCTGGTTGATCCTTGCAGCATTTTGTTGTCCTGGAATTGTACAGAGGAAAGTTTAATCATTCAAATAAACCTGAAGGAAAAGATAAATGGTACCAGGCTGTTTTATGAGATACAGTGTTTGTACACTGGCTAAAGAAGGGCCAATGCGACATTTTGAAGTTTTATGAAATACCTCTGGTCTATGCCTAGTTGGTAGGGATTCATATTACAGCAAGACAATGACCCAAAACCTACTTCTAGGTTCTGTCAGAACTACCTTAAAAGACAAGAAAAATCAGCAGGCTTTGAAGAAAGGAATGTCCTGCACAGTCTCTAGCTTAAACCCCATTGAGCTTGTTTCAGTGGAGTGAAAGCAAGTGTAGTACCAGTTGTGTGTAAAATATTGGGAAGAACTTGTGAACCATATTGTAGCAAGAACGTCTCCAGAGTCATAAATCTGCTAGACAAATGTGATACAAATGCCAAATCCTAGATAATACAAATCCCTCTGAAAAAAATCAGAACATATCTGGAATTGCCTCGCATTACTGAGTGTTTAAATTTCTTGTGGTGATTTGGGCTCAAATTACAGGTGTCCAATACAAATCCCACAGCGTACCTAGATATGTAGCACATATCAGGACTAATAGATGAACAGGTCATTTTAAATTTAAGTAAATGTTATTGCTGAAAGTAACGTTGCAATTACAAAATCTGGCACATTAAAAAAAAATCTGTGTTCTGGGTGCTCATTCACCAAATCAGGTCACTTGGCACTAAATGCCATATAGTTAGTAGTGAACAAGTAAACCATTTTGAACATGGGCCATGTCACAATCACAAACACTGCACAAAGTCGTGCAAAGTCTCGTTGGATTACTTTTAAATCTGACTCTCAAAGCAGTGATGGGTCGAGTTGAGGTGATAAACCAAAGTTTGCTTCTGCCGCGATATCTTAGATGTGACTGATAGACTGAAGACTGTTTCCTCTTGACAGCTTGTCAAAGTAAATGGGCACAGTAAATTAACACGCTGAAAAGAATGCAGCGAAAGTAGTAGGAGTAGCAGAGCAATCAGATCCAGAACCCTGATAATGCTTTATACAGCTGAAGGGGGTGTCATTACGGATGTCGGGTATCCATTGCAGGCTTTGTGGTCGCTGCCTCTAGTCCCTGTTTGAGCACAGAGGTCTATTAGTAGGGTGTGTTTGATATTTTAGACATTTATGGACGTGTCTGCTTCACTAGGATGATCTTTAAGCTGGGGGAATAAGGACAGGGATGAACAGGGTTGAAGAGAGTGTGGCATATGCACACCCACATTGAAGCATGCATGTCAGATGCAAACCCCAGTATCAACATGGTTGCATGGGGGTGGACTACACACTTAAAGTGCGGAAATTTCTCCTGATGATCAATTTAAAATCATCCCCATTACTTTCACTGGCGTTTATGCTAATGATTTGTACAGTGTCCCTTACTTGATCTACTTGTGGAGGCACCGTATTACTCTTTCTGGTTAGCTAAAATAAATAATCACTACAAGCCCCATTTCCCCTTTTCTTTCCCCTACACTATGGGTTTATATTTCCCCCAACACTACATCTTAAACCATATGGCAAAAAATAAAATACATTATTAGTTTCACTGAGAGCTAATATAAACACGAAGATACAGATACAAACAAATGTATCTAACTTTATTGCAGTAGATTTAAGAAGATCTGTTCCTGCTACAGTGTGACCAGTGTGGTGAAACTCAGGTGGCATTCACATTTTAATGCATAACTCCTCAGGAACAAATTACATCAGACTAAGCAAAAAGAATGTGCTTTAAAACAGCATGTGAGAGAGAGAAGGGAGAGGAAAAAAAAAGATTTGTACCTTTGGATTTTTGGCACTCTTCTAAACATATAATGCAGGACCTAATTATGCTGCATGAACACTGTAATGATAAAATAAAAAAAATCTTAAAAATATAAAAAATCTTCTGGCTGTTGAGTACTCATTCAGTAAATCAGGCCACTTTGTAGTAAATGCTATGTAGTTAGTAGTGAATGAGCAAACCATTCTAAACACAGCCCATATCACAATCATACACTGCCCAAAGTCATGGAGAGTCTCATAGGACTACATTTAAATCTGACTCAAAGCAGTGATGGATCGAGTTGAGGTGATAAACCCAAGTTATTTATATTTAACTTGGTCTTTTCCACATGTTTAGAAAAGTACTTTTAGGTGTATGAAATCTGCCAAAGGGCATTGCTAATAATCTACATTAATTTCTAGGAGATCATTTAGCCAAACAAAATGTTTTTCATAGGTAAACTAGTGAGATTTAGTTCATTAAACTAAAGAAAATAAATAAATGAAGGCTGCAAAGTTAAATTTTATTTTTTATTTAATAATATTTTACAGCCTAAATAGCTGTGATGGCACATAGAAATGTTTTCAGAAAGCATGGTTAAATAATAGTTCCTCTTAAAAATAAAAGGATATATTTAATGAGAACGTGTACTGTATACTGCTACACTATTAACTACAATATTCCACATTAAGGAGGAAGCAATACATCTGGCAAAGATGATCACTGATGTAGATCAAGAGCACAGAGCTTGCTAAATCCAGTCTAGTGTATCTAACAAAATGCTCAAGGGGAAATACACAAACCTTATAGCATGAAGTTGGTACTTAACTATTTAAGTACATGTGATTTATGAACAGGGGAAGTTGTTTTTTCCTCCAGCAACAGTGCTGGTCCAATTGTGGTGGAACAGGCTGGCAGCAAAGTCTGTCTAACCTAATGTTACTAATTTAAAGACGGCGAATTAGCTGCGAGACAAGAGCTGGTTAAAAATATGGATTTATGGAAGTGCTTCAACAGCACACCAGCTTGGAGAGAATGCAGCAGACTGTGCTTCTTTTCTGCAAATGTAGGTTTGTCTTTTCCTCTAATGGGATCATTTATAACACAAGTAATTTTTATCCCACTGCGGAATTCAGCTGCTGCTCCACTTTCCACTCGCGCCGTCCAAATGGAATGATGCTCCTGCTAAGGGAATGTGCGCTGACATGTCGCAATGTGCATTCGTTCATACGCGTGTCTGCGTGAACTGCACGAGCGGCAGCAGCACGCGGACCATTAAGAACACCGCTAAGTGCTACCACTAACAGCCTGGTGGAAAAATCCAAAATTGAAAAACGACTGTGGAATAATAGTCCAAACCATTTAGGCTGAGGGAAAGATATTAGAATATGAAAGAGGTCAAAAATCACTAAGAACTATTTTTCCCCTAAGTCACCACTCTTCACATGTGCTATGAAAAGCAAATTGGTGGAACATCCTCCAGAGCTTGTGAAAGACCAGTTTGCTGTCTCTTTTGTCTAAAACCAGAGGAATAAAGTTGCTGAGGTCTTCCACCACTCGTTTATGTTTCCAGCCTGTTTATATGATCAGTGCAGTGTCCCCAAGTGAAAACACACCATTAAAGGGACCGGGGTAAAAGACTGCTTTAACAATGGAAAAATTGGAGTAAGTGCAATTTTAAACAAAACAAAAGGCTAATATAATTGCCTCCTTTTCAACTCTTAACACAATGCTACCACAATTACACTTATTTGAAGTGCTGGTGACCTTAGCAGATTGTGTGTGTGTGTGTGTGTGTGTGTGCATGGTGTATGAAGTCTACAGTTGGATTGCGTCTGGCTTAAATTAAGTCAGCTATATTCACCAGCCTGAAAGTGATACAGAGGCCGGGTTTCTCAGGGCCTGTCCAGACGGAGACACCCCCGCTGCAGCCCACGCGCTCGCAGCAGCAACGGCTCCGATGGCTGGATGGCGCAGGCTGTGGTCACGCACAGCGCACGCCAGGAGCATAACCTGAGACTGACGGCACTCTGGCCAGAGGCACGTCCTACTCCCAGCTGGATAGCAGTGTCTGCGGTGAGGTGCGGGTTGAGAAAAACCTTCCCCCAGGTGGGGAGGCTGGACTGGATGTTGTGCAGCACTGGGGGGGTGGGGGGTTGAGTAAAAGAAGTCTAATGACTATCAGCTGGGAAACTGGTTCAGCTTTAAAAGACACGAGTGGGCAGACCCATGTGTGACGAGATGATAACAAGCATTGTCATTTGTTACTCCAGATGCAAGGCTTTATGAGGTAACAAAACATTTAGTCTGAGCAGCAGGTCTTTGTACACTCACTTACTCTTAATGAATGTCGCCATTTTATAGCTTATTAATGCCATTTTTAACACACCGTCTGTGCTGTGAGGATCTTTGCTCTTTAATGTGCAAAAGGTCAATACCTTGAGTTCTTGAGAGAAATCTTTCGAGATCAGAGAGAAACAAGAATAAAATCACTTCAGCTACTTTTAAAAACAACTACTGCTTAACTAGACACTGAACAGACCAACTCCACTTGGTGTATCTAATATTTTAAAAACAAATTCCGCTTGATTGAACACTCAGCTTGTCTCCCCTCATTCATCTACTAGCATCTGAGGTAACATCAAATGCTGGTACAAACAAATGAAAAATAAGCATATTTGTAATTATGGGAGCTTTCACACTGCAGTAACCTTTGTCTTAATTCTTATATCGCCTTATATTATAATAACTTTTGGGATTCTGCTTTAAGCAACATGTTAACCTTCAGGGTACGTACTTTTTCAGCAGATAAAAACCATGTATGTGGTGATCGGTCTAAATGACAAAGTTTCTTTTTAACTTGTTTGAAGCAAATGTACAAATACAAATATTGCTGAATATTTATCCACGTTAGGCATTCATCACACAGCAAAGCAATTTTAACAGACGAAAAAAAATGAAGATGAAAAATCTTCAGTAGGTAGTCTCTATTAAATGCATTCCAAAAATTTGTTTGCAATGACTGTGGCAGTGGCAAAGATTATTGCTAGTGCGGTATATCATGCAAGTCTATTGTCTCAACAGGATTTTCTCCCACAACGGAGAAGTTGCTTTGACTTGTACTCATGAACCTAACAAAGTGATAGGCAATTGATAGTCTGTAGTCTGTTCAGAGAATTAAATGGTAAAGTACTTTAGATACAAACCAGGTTTCATAAGTGGAAAACAACGCTCCAATTTCTATGTAAAGAGGAAATATATATACAATGTTGAACATGCTGCAACATGAGGAAAACATTATTTGACTACAATTGTGTTACGAAATGCCTTATGATTTATTGCTGCTTGTAAAGTGAGTCAAATCATTTTTTTATATAAGGATTTGGTAAAAGGGTCCTTTTCCCACTCAAAAACTGTATGAATCCCTGTAGCTTCTGATCAATGACTAGTTTAAATGCTTTAATGAAACAAAACATAAACCATATGCATCCATCCCGCTACAAACTACAACTCTGTAAATAATGCTTACAGGTGATAATACCAATGAGCTAAATTGCCCCAGACAGTCAAATTCTAAAAAACAGATGGAATTAAGTTAACTTTTACTGACAGGGAGACTTGCTTAACTAATACTGATTACCATGGAACAAACTGTGGAGCTCAGCCATTGGGGAAATGAGGTATCCAGTCTGGCTGACCCATCTGACATCAGCTCACATCGTTCATTAATAAAGCTATGGGTCAGGACAGACTAAACACAAAGTCGGCATTTATAGGGATTTACTATGCCTTCAGAAGTTCAGGGCAGTTAAACCTTTTTTTTTATCATCTGCATCCAAGTCGATCTTAAACCATCATTTGTGAAAAAATGTAACAAACCACATCATTACACAGTCAGGCTAAGCCTAACCTTTAATGGTGAATTTCTTGAAAATATTACAATAAATATAGAGAAAATAGCTATTGTCCATATACATCTTAATATTTTCCAGGATTTTTTTAAGCAAGTGAATGGAATGGCTTTGTGCAAATTAAGTTTAACTTCTAAGATTTCTTTGTACAGCAATTTGGACCTAGATTGTTCCATGTATATTTAATTACTAAAGGTTTTTTAAGTATATGTGACGGTCTTTTATTTCCATCAGCGCAATGAAGCTAAAGTATTAATCAAAAAAGAAGAAATGGGGAAAAGACACTGGATCAGGTGCTTTGCAGCCTTAACAGCCAGGAACAGTCACTGTCTACAACTGAAATGTTTGAAAGTGCCACCCACATCTGCAGCGTCTGGCCAGTAAAGATGGATGAGCTGGGGGTTTGGATGCTTTGCCTTTTCTCTTGTAACAAGATTAAAAAGGTTCTGAAATACTGTTTTAAATTGTGCTGTAGGTTTCAAAAATGATACAATGTATTCATTCAGTATTTGGGTAAATTTGGATTTCTATCAATATACTTTACAATTATTAAAATTACACATTTATGTAATTTTTTTTTAAAAACATTTTTACATTATTTTGAAGCCTATAGGAAAAAATCCCAAATCTTCTACTATATATTCCAAGAGTAAAATTTCTTTGTGTAATAAGCCTACTCCAAACATTAATAATAATAATAATAATAATAATAATAATAATAATAATAATAATAATAATAATAAATCAAGTAAAGTAACATGCAGTTTGAGTCAAAAATTTTGGACACACCACCTTTTTGCTTCATTTGTTGTCTATGTTATCAGTTCCACTTGCCATAAAGATGGATTTCTTGTAGTTCTACAATTACAGACTGTAGTCCTGTACTTTGTGGACTAGAGTACATACTGTGTTAGTCCCCTTTACTCTGTTTTCTAATGGTCAGGACCCCAATAGTAGCACCATAGAGCAGGGAATATTTGGTTGGTGCATTATTCCTATCCCAGCAGTGTCACTAAGGTGTTTAAATGAAAATAGCACTACTGCACTAAAACTTCCTCATCACATTAGTGTCACTGCGGAACTGATAATAAACAATACACCACCCAAAATATACCTGTTCTGTGATGGCCCTGACCAATAGAGAATAAAGAACCAACAGAGGACTACCAAAAATAAATTAATTAATGACATTGAGAAAATAGAAAGTGGAGCAAGAAGGAGGTGTGTCAAACTATTCACTGATACCGTATGAACTTGTGATCTGTGAATATTTACCCTGCGTTATGTTCAGGTGACTATGAAAACCTGAGTTTTGAAGACTAATAAGGGTTATCTTATCGTCAAACCATCCTATACCACAGGTCTAAATAAAATAAACTTGCATAGATAATACAGTCTTTGGTAGTTAAATGACACTAGCACAGGTCACAACCTTCAAAATAAACCATCTCACATTTTTGCTTTGTAAATCTCTAACGCAGAGATGCATTTGTTTACACATGGCTTTTTTTATTGCTTTTAAATCAGCCATTTGTTAAGGCTAATTAATCATTAATGTTTACATCATTTTTATTAATGAATACTAAGAGTCTGCTATATTGGGTGTATTATAAGCATTACTATTAATATTTTCATCAATGAAAATAAAAATTAAGAAGTAGACAACATTTTATCCACAGTGAAGCAGGTACTTATAGAATTATTTAGATTGCTTCAGATACATAGAAGCATTAATGAGCACTGAAGAAAGACCTTAAAAAAAAAGTGTGTCTGGTGCTAAAATAAAGTACTGTATAGAAGGGTAAATGACTGTGCTGATAGCCTCTCTCAGCTGCCTGACACCACCATGTTGCCAGCTGCAATATTTGCATAACCAGTGAGGGTAAGGGATGGATAGAGCGACTAGGGGAAAGAAAAAAAGAAAAAAGAAAGAGACTAAAGAAAGGAGGAGTTGCGTTTGCTGACACTCCCACAGTATATAAAGAACTAACCATGCTATATTTCCCAGACAGAAACCACACGTGGATCTTGACTCAGAAGGGGCCTTTCTAAAAAGGGGCAGGAGCAAGGAACGGCATAAAAAGCAGCTGTTGGCTGAATTTAGTGAATGGTGAAAACAGAAAACTGAAGAAAGCTGGACATCTGCCCTCAACTAATGTTTCTTACCAAAAATAAGTCAGGATTCTAAATGAGGCGTTAACACCGTAGTGGAACGCTTGCTAAGAAACACTAAGGTAAGGAAAGCAAAATCAACATCCTGCATGCATGAGCCTGGACCAACTCAGCACGACTCATATCTGAGATCCAAGCTGAAGGAAAGCCCTAGTAGTTTTTACACTTAGGAAAGATGTCCTTTGCAATGGTGCGTCCGGCCCCGAGCCGATACCTGTATTCAGACATCTCAATGATGTCTGAAGATGATGAGAATGGCAGTGAGAGCTCGGGGTCAGACGACCGCTCCTTCCGGCTGGATGGCTCAAGCTACGAGCTCAAAGTGGGAGGCAGAAAACGGAAACCTGGTAGTGCCGGTGGAGGAGGGCTGCTCGGTGGTATTCCAACAAGCACCATTGGTGCTCATCCAATCGAGGGCCGGCAGAGGAACGCAGCCAACGCTCGGGAACGAGACCGCACAAACAGCGTGAATACAGCATTCACAGCCCTCAGGACTCTGATCCCAACTGAGCCGGCTGATAGGAAGCTGTCCAAGATTGAGACCCTGCGCCTTGCCTCCAGCTATATCTCTCACCTGGGCAACGTCCTGCTGGTGGGCGAAGCCTGCGGAGACGGGCAGCCATGCCACAGCGGTGGACCATCAGCTGCCTATTACCACCATCACGGATCGCCTGCACGAGACTCTGAGAATTCGCAGCCCAAACAGATCTGCACTTTTTGTCTCAGCAACCAGCGAAAACTGGTGAGTAGTCAAAAGCTTTGGGTTACTTAATGCCAGCTGTCAGGTAGTTTTTGATATCACACTAAAGGCATATAAAGGACTACTCACTCATGTATAAAGCCTAAAAAAATACATTTTAAAACACCAAGTGACTATGCTTAAGATTTAAAAAGTGAAAATGAGTCCCATCCTTAGCCCTGGCAGAACCATTTTGAATGGTCTGTGCCAGGAAAGCAACTGTTCTTGCCATTTACACAGATCTCAATAACAGCCTCTAATCTTCCACACTTCATTCATCATCAGGCTGAGCTATCGAAAATGATTCCTTGATTCAGCAGTTTGGTGAAGTAGCACCACTGAAATCCATGCAGTGCTTCCACTAATCCAAAACTTCTAAAAGATCATATTCGCTCCTGGAAAGTTTTTGATCAACAAAAAATCAGGAGGTTTACAAACACATCATCTGTCTTCCAAGGTGCTGGTCCTCAGAGAGCAGCTGACCTTATCCCATAAAGCCAACACCAGAGTGTATTAAAAATAAAACTGTAAATCACTCCCCAGCCACGAGGAACACAACACCAAACCAAAACCAGAGGGGAAAACTGTAATTTAAACTTCCCTATCAAATAGCCATCAGATGTGAAAAACAGTGCATACCTGGAACAACCTGAGAGCACTGAAGTTTTGTGGATAGCCAACACAATATATATTCTGTCCATCGAGAAATTTAGGGGTTTTCCCTTTTTATTAAAAAAAGACAAAAAACCTACTGCATATACAGGAAGATAAGTGTACATCAAATGGATTCTGAAGCAGATGCTCAGCATCATGGTGAACTAAAAATGCACACTTGTTACGAATGAACAAAAGAGAGACTACTATGCAAATGTATACCTTCTGTAATTTAAATATTAAATCAGCAGCATTCAGGGAACATCTGTTCCAGCACTCTTTATCAGGAAGTGCAGCACCACCCTGTGCCACATTCAGTCTGGGTTTCAATTTATTTCCTCTGAACTGCCTAATTAATTTAGAGCTAATCATGAGGTGGCAACATTATACAAGTGTCAGTCTGTCCAGTTTAATTTTTTCACAGATCAATCAAGATAAGTGTTACCAGAATAATTTAAGTCCAAAAATAAATAAATAAAAAGGCAGCAGTCACTGACATATAATCAGCCGAAGGTCTGCGTTTACTGAGCTTAGCAAACAGCATTTAAGGTTTTTCCTCAAAAGTGTGAAGACACCTTGAAGATTGTAATGTTAGGCCAACGTGTAAAGAAGCATTTAGTATTGTCTTGAAGTATTATTAGGAATATGGCCTTAATATGCCTCTCATAAACTGTAACAAATGTGACATTAAGGACCAGTATACAGTTAACATCATAACTGAAATGCCTTGTTTCTGACAGACATTAGAGCTACAAGAGGTCTTAAAAGTGGCAAGCACATATACATATATAATGTTTATAATTTGATTTGAGAGTCTATAAAGTAATGTTTTCATTTTTTATTATTTATTTATTAATAGTCATCTGAACATCTGTATAAATCTGTATTAACCAACAAGCACCAAAGCTTCAATAAGTAGTATAGCAAGTCATATCTTTCCAATAAATTTAATTGATCACTGGAAAAAGTGATTTTCAAGCATGGCATATTAGTGAAATCACTTTTCCACGTTAAAATGGCAGACTTGAATAATGAGGTCTTAATTGATTCATTAAGATAGAGGAGCGTTTTTTTTGTTAGGAGAGGTGGGGTCTTAAAACTGGAAACACTGAGGACACGGAAATGGAAACACTGAGGCAGTATGGATGCCTCGCTACATTTCCGTCTAAGAAGTCTAATAACCGAGAAAAGAGCAAGTTGCAGTTGTGAGGCCACAACTCCGTTGACCCATTCGGCAGAATTGTTGTGGCCTTCTTCATTAACTACATATGGAAGAGTTTAACAGCTGTTCAGGTTAACGGGAGCAACCAGCTGACACTTCATGAAATTGTTAAATAGCGTTACTTAGAGGTCCAGGCACTGAACTTGGCAAAGACTTTTGCTAAGATTTACACAATGAGCTAGCTTTTAAAAATAAAAGGCGATTTGGAACGCATCTAAAACAAATCCAGCAGTTATGGTTGTGCCGGCTACAAGTGACTTGGAAAAAACAATAAAAAAAAAATAAATAAGATGGTTGCCAAAACAGTAAAATAAGTTATGCTAATCTGCTTAACCTCCCTAATAAAGCCATAAAGCCATGATTAAAAAAAAACAAATAAATGTCATTATAATTACCTGCATAAACCCAAGTGTGTGTGATTTATGCAGCCAAACTGGCAGGTTAAAAAAAACAAGGCTGTAGCAGAATGTCTTTGGCGGCATCCTACATTTAAAAGATTGCTGAAACTAAAGCCATGTAAATAAACTTCACCAGATTTGCAGATATTTGAGTTAAGATTTAAGTTTGATCTTCTATTATCAAAAACTTCCAGCTCAATTGTCAAGGTTTTTGATTTAAAGGTTCCACATACATGAGAACATTACTCTAGAAGTGATTGCATTCCATCTGTTGCTGCTCTCGGAAAAACAAAACGGAGAAATGTGAGCTAGGTGTCTGTCTGTCTGTCTGTGCGTTACCACAGAGTGTAAGCTGAGCCCAGAAAAACACCAGGCAGCCGAATGCTTACAGTCATGGCTGAGCATTGGCGTGGATGTGGGGCAATAAGGACGCACAGAGCAGGCCAGCATTACAAAAACTGATTGTGACAAAAGCAAAAAATATTGCCTAAAAGCAAATACTTTTACCAAGGTATATGCTTTTTGTTTTGCCTGGTCAATCTAATAAGTATTTTCTCTCATTGCAGAGCAAAGACAGAGAAAGAAAAACAACCTTAAGGAGTTAATATGAAGAGGACGAAACTGATGAACTTGCACAGCTCTGAGGACAACAGACTTGACCTTATGATGTATATATGCAAATAATTTGTATTTAATTGATTCAATGTAAGTCGCACTTGGACCATTGGGCTGAAAACAATTAGGAGCGTGACTAGCCCTCGAACACAGCAGGGTCTTTCACACCACAATTTTAAGTTATTGGAGTTTGTCAGTTCAACGACTCATTAGGAACCCTTTATTTTTCTTTTGTAGCCCAGAGTTGAAGCAGAGATATTCACAACAGGCTAAGCCTGAACCACATCAAGAAGAACAAACCACATTTGGAGACAATCACACATATACACTTCAACATCTATCATGAAACTGAATCGAGACTGTTGTTCCAAGACAGTTAAGCAGAACAATAATCCGAAACCTCAAAAAGTACAAACCAAACGCAGTCCCCAAAAAAGATACTTAAAGGACTCGTTAAATGTTTTTAGTCACAATACAGTTTAAGACATTGATTATTAAAACATGTCACCAAGTTAATAAATTCAACAACAATGTATAATAAATGTGGGGAAGTTCACATACTCTGTTGATTAAATCAAATGAATTCAGTTTTAAATTAAGTTCTCTCATTATTTTGTTTTCAGTATCCCTCTTTCTAAAAATGCAGCTACTGCATTTATTTCACTTACAGCAGCAAAATCATTAACTGATCAGTATGAGCCATTGCTTTCTTTTAAAGATAATGCACTGCCTTAATTACCCCCCATTTGTTAATTCAATTTATAGCTAATATTGAGTACACTGTATATTTTAAAGTCATAGCAAAATAAAGGTATTCTTTGCCCTACTAAGTTTGTATCAATCACTATGTAACTTGTGAAATATCATTTATGTAGCACTTTTCATACACTGCCGCCAAATTGCTTAATCTGTAAGAATAAATTAGAATGACAATGAAATGAAACCATTACTCCAAAGAGAACAAATATTTTAAAAATTTCAAAAAGTTTGAAAGGGTTTTACTGGGTTTTCTCTCATGGAAAACCATTTTCCACAAATCTTTCGGAGAATTTATTAGGAATAAAGAAAAAACTAATGAATAATAATCAATTTGAGATTATTTAAGACCTTATTTATTTACTCATTAATAGCTTTTTATGTATGGTCTTTTTTAAGTTTGATCTTTCCTCCTTTTCTTTAATTAAAAGGACTTGAGAGAATATCAGTGTTTAGTTTCAGGTTAATGTTCAATGTCTAATTTACATGACAACTAAATCAAAAGAAGTCATTTTTAGGAAAGCTGTTGTATAATGAGAAATTAAAGTAAGATCTCATTCACATAGTATTGAAAAAAACTGGTGTGATTAAATGACTTCCGTATGACCACTAATAAAATCCTCTATATCTAACGAAAGTTACTGAAGTGAATGTGGTTTGCTTTTCAGCATAGGTTAACCCTTATGGTTGCTAAATCATTTAATGGATGAGCTGTTTGAATCTCCAGAGTCTTTAAGAGACAGCTGGGCTCTGTGGTAAGACTGGCTGGAACAGATGGGATTTACAGGTATGTCAGCAGGCACGGGGGGTCTGAGGGGTTCTGATTCTTGCAGACAGGCTACTGCTCATTCACGTTCAGACATTGACCAACAACTCATTCGCCGTGCCAGAATCACATCCTTTATTCTTCTTTGGCTCCCAGAATGAAAAATGACTGACCACCACAGGTCAAGTTAAAAGTGAAAGCTGGTCTCTCGTTCAATGTGTCTCAGACACAAACCTGATGAACTTTACCCACATGTTTATTCCATTGTGCTATTATTACACTACTTGACACATGCTTATCAAAGATCAGCAAGCGAATCTCTGTGCCACATTAACACACTGATCCATTAACCTCCCACACGATTTATTACAGGTTTGTAATTATACTCAGTAATATCTGACTTCCAGACTACAAACTTAATCTATAAAACGAGTTGGAACACTTTGAAAAAACAAAGCCCAGAATTGTGTGATGTGTTTTTTTGGTCTGTTTTTTGTCTATGTTTTGGAGAATTAAGACAAAATTGAGTTTTTATATATAGGTCATCTGATTTTCTGCATACAGTTAGCCCTTCTCCCGACAGCTTTTAAATTTCAGAAGAAACACAGTAAGTATTATTTTAAGTATTAATTTTTAGCACTGTATTGACACTGATGTGGTTGTGTCTTAATTGTACTTAGTAAGAACAACTGTCATCACTACTTTTGAGGTTTTAAATTCTGCCCACTTAGTATTTAGACTACTAGACATAACTTTGTAGATGTGAAGTCAGAGAGACAGTACCTAATTTGTTGAAAGTACCAGTTTATTAGTTTTAATTTAATCCTTCATTAGTTTTCCAAGGACACTGCTTACAGGACTTTAGTGGTTGTTTGTTTGGATTATTATCTATGACAATTACAGACTACAGTCTACAATTGGACTAAATGTGTAATTCTTAATGAGAAGGTAAGCACTATTTTCCGACATACTATACAAACCAGCCTCATCATCAGGGACATTTCGAGCACTTTATAACAAGAGACTGAATATGACTGTAATAACGGTCCGTTAAGGCCAACTTTCCTCTAGTACTCAGACTCTGTCTAAAAGACAGTTAGTAAATGACTGTCTCGTCTGGTCAGAGCCAGCTCTGCATTGTGTCAGCTTATTTTGCCCCAGACATCCAATTCCACAGCATGGCATCCAAAAGCCAGGAAAAAGGCCTTTCCCTACAATTGAAGCTTTTAGAACCCTAGAGTCTTTTACCTGATATAATAGCACACTGCGCTTCCATTCCCCTCCCTTCCATTAAGACCATCCAATTGGCCCTGTGAACCAAAGCTCATAAAATAAATCCTGTTGTTATTAATGAAACACCATGAACCACACCGCTGTAAAAGAGGTCACCTAGAGGTCAAGTAATTACTTGGAGCAAAGTTTGAGGGGCCAAGGTAAGCTGCTGGTTCCAGCATGGACGCTCCTCGCTACCTCTGATAAATAAATAATTAAAATGTCTTGTACACTGGGTTTTAACCTTGGAAAATGCATGTGGAAAGTTTGCAATTTGGCAATTCTGGTTTTAAATGGGTTTCCCACCTGGCCTTCAAGGATCCGGTACATCACTCAGAGACGGTCGTTATTTATTGAAAATTAAATATCTAATGATGCCCTGAAGCTTTCACTACCAGAGCCTCCAGTATTATGACAGAAGAGAAAACCATTGAGTAGAGGCCAGCAGAGAACACAGTTTGCCTGAGATTGCAACTTCCCCCCCTAAGCGGTTAAACAAAAACATCCAGATGTCAAGTCCACATAGATATATAGATTTTTTTCCCCTCTCCTTTACAAGCCACCAAGAGTTGTGTAGTTTTAATATTTGAATAATATTTTCACACCAGTACGGGTAATGCACTGATAAATGCTTCAGATGTCATTAATAAAAGGCTTGGGAGAGAAAATCATCATCTCACTTGGTTTTCCTTAGAGGATAAAACATTCAAGAAAAATGATGAATAACTTTAGGGAAGCAAATCATTCAAAGTGTACAAGCTGTCGTCTGTGCTGCACTGAACATCTTGACGTGTAGACAACGCTTCCCCCAGCTGTTCATATAGAGAAAGTGTTGAATTATCCTTCCTCTAAATCCTCTGCATGACCCCTCTTTGACTACCACAGGAGCTCACTTTTAACCCCCTCTCCTCATGGCAGCCCCCGCTGGCAGTTGGTTTCCATCAGGCCTCCTGGCAGGATGCTCTCTGAGCCATAAGGGAGATGTGCTGAAGACAGGATGAAAAGGAAGTCCTAAAAACACTGGAACAACAGGTGGCTGGTTTGGCAGTAGTCAAAAAAAAAAAAAAAAAAAAAAAAAAAAAAAAAAAAAACCTCTCCACAAACCTTTCCACCCCCCTGCCTATACACACACCTGCAAGAGTCCGATCACTCGGACTGTGCAGCACGCGATTTGCAAGTCACCAACTGGCTTTCTATTGAGCACCCTCCCCTGTTACCCCAACACCCAGACAAGTGCTCTAGATCAACATTCCCCCACATCAGCTTAGAAAAACACATTGTCTCTTATCCTTAAATAGACTATTAAAAAGAGATTTCCTGCTGACAGCCAAGTGACGGGCCAAGAGTCCACATCATTTACTAGCAATCTGTTGATTTGTGTCGCTGCATTGATTTCAGAAGAGCAGGGCAGACCATTGTCTGAAAAACAGTTTGTGGACATGAAATCCATTAATGTTACTTTTGTATTAGTTGTCAACATTTATTCATAATGCAATACACTCATTTATTATCTTCCATTTAATATTTCACTAGGTTCCCCATGTTCACCCAGGGGAGAACATTTCGGAAGCTGGGCAATTACACTCAGGACAGGTCGCCAATCTATCGCTGGGCACACTCGCTCAAACTATATGGGGCAAATTAGAGAACTCAAAGGCAAACGTGCTAACCACTAAGCCACCCAGATGTAATATAAACTCCATTTAAAATGTTCTGTTAAAAATATCTCAAATGTGCAAATTAATTGCAAAACACCATTTAATTAAGACTTAGTTATATCAGAAGAAAACAAGTTTTTGTGACATGGCACCTGAGAGCCTGTTCTGTACAGGTGTGAACATGAAACACAAATCGTGCATGAAATTCCACAGTAATTAATTAGAAGTTTACAATGCAGACTGTGCCTAAACAGCTATCCAAATATCCAAACATTGTACTGTGACGAGACGGAGTTAATTAGCGCACCTGACGCAGCTCCGTCTGATGACTGTCACAACAAAACACAACAGGACTGGTGGATACGGCACGTTCACATGCGCGTGTATTAGTAAAGCTCACTATTTGTGCGTGCAGGTGTGTTCGTGTCAACAATAAAGCCATATCTGTGGTGGTGCAATCCTGTCTCTCATTACTTCCAACCCATGACGTATATAATCACCAAGATTATAACATGAACTTTGCTTTATTCAAACACAATTTACTGAAACATAATGCAGTTTGCTCTAGATTCATTTATTAAATGTAGCCTGCACAATATTTACAGACCAATTAAACATGAAATTTATTTAATAAAGTGTATATATTTCGCCTGCCTATTAAGATTATATTAATTACACCACAATTTTTAGACCAAACATTTTCTTATATTTGAAATTGAAAAGGTTTTTGAAAAGGCATTTTAAACCTTATTTGTGGGCTTTTTCAGCCACATATAAAACAAGTATTTGTGCATATTGTGCAATTAATTTGCCTATAACTTAACTTACTCAACTTAACTTAAGTGAGTTACACGTATTTGTAATTCAAGACGTAAACATCTGTACTTGTTAGATCATAAAAGATCAAAAAAATCATAAATATTAACTTGAATTTAAACAATAATAAACTTAAAAATAAGTTAAACAGTGTACAAATTGTATAGGAAAAATAAACACTCAAAAAATTGCGAAGGAGTTATACCTACATTAAACTTCATGTCTTTAAACAATTAACAAAAAAAAAAAATAAACTTCAATAAATTATTGAACAAAAACAAAAAGAAAAATTCCAAATTTTAAAAAGAAAAGGGAAGCAATGTACCAAATTTAGTGAGAATTTTGCAATCGTATGTTTTGTTAAAATAAATTAATTACAGATTATGTTCTTTAAAGCTTCAACTGATACTGATCAAAAAGCATTAAATTATAGATTTTGCTCTGCAGAAAAATACATCAACAATAATTTAGCCTCCACATTAAATAAATTCTGTCAATGATGTCAATCATTTTACACCTGGAAGCTGTTGGTAAGTTTGATCTGAGAGGGAGTGGTTTCCAGAGAAATAATGCAATCACCCATCATGCCATAGGGGAGGGGGGGTTGTTACATTTTGTTTTTTCATTTATTAATTTCATTTATTAGGATATAATATTCACATTTCAAACTACAATGATGTCATTATTAATGTTAGCAATAGCAATACCAAAATGTAGCAGTAGTGAAACAAACACACAATAATTTATGCTCAGGTTAACTGATCATCAGCTAGTGTTGCCTTCCTTAAAGAATCAGAAGTTTTGGCAGAATGCTGGTCTGGAACATTCACGATGCCAAGGAGAAAAGACAACAATAATCTTAGAGCAGCAATTATTGCTGTCAATCAAGTTCCAAACATTTAAACGTACATTATTCCAGAGTGAGGACAAATCTTATAAACTTAAAAACATGGCTCGAGTTTCCAAACTTGTAGCTAATCAAAGACAAGAGCAGTGGAGCACCACTCTGGAGCAGTGTCATTTGGACAAAAGAGACATAGAGCACAGAGGTGGAAGGGTGAATTTGGGTTTGTTATGTAGCAGAATTATGTGAGAGCTCTATAAACATTAAATAGAAAAATGCTGACCAGATTTGCTGTGATTCTACAAGCTGTTGACTCATGATGTTTGTTTTTCACACAGTGCTTTTCTATTCTGGCTTCATTTTCTCTTTAAATATTAACCTGGTGTCATGTCATGTGCTACTGTTTATCTGAAGTTACATGCTTACAGTAAAGATGCACTGCAAAAAAAATGAAATCTTAAGTATGAAAATGTTTAAAAATATAAATTTCATTTGTGACTTGAATAGATTTCCAAGTAAGGTAATCTAGTTTTTAGAAATTATTTTATAAAATCCTAACATGATAAATGTACTCACTATATTGGCAGATAATTTTACTTGATTCATCTACATTTTTTTCTTGATGTTTTTATTTATTTATTTTTTTGACAGACTTTGCAGTGTAGACTTTATCCTTAAATTACAGTTTGTAGTCCATTTGTTTTTGGACTACAGTACATACTGTGCTAGTCTCCTTTACTCTGTTCTTTAAATGGTCAGGACCTTAACAGTACCACCGCAGAGCAGTGTTAGGTTGGTGCATTATTCCTATCCCAGCAGAGTCACTCAGGTGTTTAAATGAAAGCACAGCAGCACTGCTGAACTAAAACCCCCTCACCGCACCAGAGTCACTGCAGAACTGACAAAAAATGTAGGACTTTGTGTATTGATATCTTATTAAAAAAATAGCAATTAAGTCCACTGGATCTCTATTACCAATGAGTTTCACCTAATGGTCAAGCTTTAAAATGTCTGACTCAGAGGTAGCTGTATCAGTATGAGGTCAGGAACTAAACAGAGGTACATAAACCACAATTCAAATTATACCTGTTCTGTGATTATCCTGATCAATAGAGAACAGAGTACCAACAGGGGACCATATAAAAAAAAAAAAAAAAAAAACAGATGTACTACAGTCTATAATGGTTAAACTACAAAGTCCATCTATATGGTAAGAAAATAAACAATGGTACAAGTGGGTGTGGCCAAACTTTCGACTAGTACTTTGTATGACTTTTTAAAATATGTACGGTAAGCCAATCTCATGGGTAGATAAGCACATCTCCTCATGACTTTAAGAAACTGTCACAGTTGGGGTAAAAGCAAGTTTTCCAGCTTGTGCACATGCATTAATATATAGTCATATAGTTTTCAGTCATGAATAACGTTAACACTCACATTTTTCCTAATTAAATATGCAGGAATCAATCTGCATCATATTACAAGACAATTTATTAATAAATAATGTAATAAAAAACTTGATCCATTATAAAAATAACCCCTTAAATGACTAACTACAGGTTTAATCTTTATTTAAATACTTCTTAATCCGTGATTAATTATTTTCTTAACACTTACATGGAACCATTAGTTTTACATGTATAGAAGTGAAATGTAATTATTAAGTTTATAGCAGAGACAAAAAAAAACTTTATTTAAATACTTAAATATTTATTACCTCTTTCTATTTACTATTTAATACATATCTATTTCTATTTAATTCATTTTATTTTACTGCTTGTAAAGCACTTTATTAGTTATTTCCTACATTTTATACAGGTGACTTACAAGCCCATGTAATAGCACATACTTTAAGTACATTCAAGGGTTATTTGTAGTGTAGAAAAGCCCCGTACAACATTAAAAAGCAGACAGGGTGTTAATCGTGAACGAGAAAAACAGTAGGATTGACTCAAAGTAGCTGGAAAATACAGCCTTTTGAATTCGGCACCACCAACTGCATTTCCTACACCATTAACGGCCATGTAGACTTCCATAAAGGAAGTTTTAGTGGTCGCTGAGGGCTGGCAATGGTTATTTCACTCCAGTCAAGCCCATGCAGTGCTGAGCTACCTGCAGCTGTGGCATATCTATACCATTGCTAATAAAGGTTTCAGAACTATTTTTAACAATTGTAAGAGAAAGAGGACACATCCAGTTATTAAGCCATTCAAAACCATCCCGTTATCTATTTGCACTTCCACAACTGCAGCTGTGTAACTACTGAATGCCTGTGATATTCCAATCATGGCTTGGCTCGAAAAACTTTGGATCAGACAAAACAGAAGTGATATCCAGCCCCGAGGCCTGTTCTAGGAAACGCAGGAATTTGCTTTTGATTGTATATTTGCAAGGGGAAATCTGAGTGTGGATGACTGCAAAGAAAAAGCTCTCCCTTTTGAGGAAATGCACCTACGACTGAAATAAAAGATTCTGTGTGCGCCCTCAATTACGTATGTATAGGGTTATTGGAATATCTGGATTTTGATTTACCATAGAATTTGCCAACTCAATCCAGCAGATGTTATTTTAATGACAGAACGAGTAAAAAAAGTTACACATTGGATTTAATATTCAAAGGAAAATAAGGAAAAAATATATATATATGATGCTTTAAAAGCATGATCATAACTTAATAAAAACAGAATACTTTTTTGATAACCTATACTCTTCTCCAACAGATGGAGCTTATTGATTCACAATACAGTACACAAAAAGTAAGTTTACCCACAGATGGAGTTAAACTTATCTTACCTCATACACAACAAAGTCCAGTGGCTAAAATAATATTAAGTGCCATTACACGCGCTCTCTGTATGCGTTTATATTTAAAAAAAAATAAAAAATACAAACCTCCATCCTATTGTTATCTTATTAATAATTTAAACAGTTATCTAGAAGTGAATGTTAACATAAAATTTTACTACAAAATCAAGATCAGATTCTGGACTCACAGGTTTTAATTAGGGATCTATGCTTAAATTGATGCATTAAAAAAAACATAAGGGTGACACTGTACATTCACCTTTAAGCACTGGGTGGAGTTTACATGTTCTCCCTGTAGAAAGACATGGATTCAAAATAATTTGGCTGCTTTCAATTGCCCCAATATAATGTATGAGTGTCTGTGTGAGTAAGAGAGTGTGTGTTCAGCAATGGATTGGCACCCAGTCCTCGGTGTATCTGTCCAGTATCTGGAACGTTCTCTCCTGGATGGACATGTGAAAGGATAAAGTGGAAGATAATGAAATAAAAAATAATAATAACAACAAAATAAAATTTAGCAACTTTTGTATTATTGTTGTTTCTATTTAGGCATCTGAAGGCTAGGTACATCGTTCAAAGACCAATCCATGGCAGACTGGCAGTGCAGGGAATAGAAATGTCAGCAACCCATGGTCCAGTATCTTAACCACTGCCCTATCATTAGCATAATGTTAGGAATTACAGCTCTACATTGAGACTGGTCAGCCTAATCAGGCAAAGCCAGTCTTTGTTGTGGTATTTGTGGTGCAACATAGCATTTCTCTGCAGTATTTTTCCACACACACAACGACACACAACTAAAAGTTGTTAAAATCATGTCTTTTACCTGTCAAATAATCACATTTAACCATTCGTTTACTTGCATCATCAAAACAAAAATCACCCTTACAATGCTGACAAAGTAGTCAGTGACAGCAAAGAAAAACAAAACTGGAAACATTCCAGTATAGCTGAGCAACAAGTAACAGAAATAGTGCCTCCTTATAAACAATAAAGAATACAATGCAACTGCTAGCTTAAATGATCAAATCCAGTTCCCAATTTTTGACAGACCGATGTGAAGGCGGGGTAATACAACCGGCCGTGCTGAATGAATGGCTCTGTGTGTGAGTGTGTGTGTGGGGGGGGGGTTCACTAATCTTAACAGGTGGTCATTAATCTTAAAATGTGATGCAATCAATTGCACCACCAGCCCTTCAGCTCTTCTCGGAGCCCAAGTCTGACCTGCCACAGACTACTGGTGAACTTTACCTTGTCATATGACTGACAAAACAACCATAGGAAACCTTAAAATTTTATAGTGTATGCAACCCATAAAAAAATGCCTCGAGTTTCTCTGTCGAGTTCCACAGAGAGCAAATGAAGACTAAACGGCACACTACCCTTCCATCATACCGTGTAAGCAGCTACCATTACTTCCTCCAAAACACTTCCATTCTCTCACTTCGTATTCATTAGAGCTGCTTCTGCATGCACTTGTACATTTAAAAAGCCATCCTCTCCCGCTACTGTGTGAACCTCCAGGGTACAAGCGAGGTCTTTTTTTGCGGTAGCTCCTCGGTGGCCGGAAGACAGTCTCTCAGTCAGAAGCCACGTTTCTCCCTACCACACCAATCATATTCTGCAATGTGTCTTCGTTCATTTTGTGGAGCACATGGAAAAGCTATTGTAAGTGGGATGGGGGGGGGGGAGCACCCTTCCTGACGGCTAGGTCTTGAACAGGCACTCCATGTGCCCATATTCCCTCCACACACTGCTCACAGGAAATGGTTCATTATTACAAAGGAGGGGGAGGAGGACACGTAAGCTTTAAACTAGGGATTTGGACGTCTGGAATTTTAGATGCAAACTTGAACAGGGATGCAGGTGAGACAGAGTTGATGTCAACAGCTGTACTCCGCTAACCTTGGACCTAAAATCAGCTTCAAAACACTAGACACAAACCAACGTGTGTGTGTGTGTGTGTGTGGTGGGGGGGGGAGACATGTCTTTATCAGGGATTTAATTTTAGAGAGACAGAGAAAATCTGAAAAACACCCAGCATGGCTGGAGGCAGGCCATGAAGCAGGAGACCGTTAACATGACTACATCCTTTCTACAAGCACTGTAGTGTGGAACTTAGGCCTCATTTAGAACAACTCATGTAAATGTGCAGAAAGAATCACCACTGGGAGAACAATAAAACAACTTACGATTTAATACCCACGGCTAGAGCACTGATTCCAAAACATTGTTACTACTGTGAGAAATGTGATGCATACAAAACCAGGTAGTATGTCTAATTCTCATACAACACACTGGAATGGGCAAAGCCACAGGCAACCCATAACACTAACCAAGCACCTATAATTTCTAACAAACTTACAGAGGTGCTCAGATATCAACCTCTATTGTTTCAAATTATTTTCAAACCATGGCCTCTCTCAATCCACAAGCCAATCTCTCATGAAACTTTTCAAGCACAAGACGACTCTTAAATGAATAGTTCTTGTTGGCCAACGCTTGCCAAACACAGTTCTGGATGGCTGATATGTTTAGGTTGTACGGCCTGGCAAATTGTCCAGCCCTAAGCGTGCCAGGGTTCAATGACTGTCGATGGTCCATTTAAATTAAAGAGCAGAGGGAAGTAGGCGAATCTGAGAAACTGCAGAGCTCCTGGTAGTGAAAGAAGGCATACAACCCACAACTCTGGAGGCCTCTAAAAAAATAAGGCAATTCAATATGGACATTAAAGAAACAGAAAATACTGAGGGAACGATTGCAGACACAGCAGCTTAAGCCTTAACAGCAATTTCTTTATAACCTTTTTATTCTTTTAGAAATATCAAACATCTACCCATTATACAAGAAATAAAATGTGTATTATTATGCTTGTGTACTTAGTAGTTAGCAATTCAATCACAGCAATGTAACTAAATCTATTATGTGTAAACTTCCTACTTGTGTTTATAAAAGTAAAATGAATGTGGCATAACTCTATTCATGAGGGAAATAAGTGGAAGACCATTTACATGTCAGTCATCAGCTCATCTCCCACTGAACACAAGTTTAAGTATTTCACTTTTTATTAAACAACAACCTTGGTAAAAACAAGTCAATTACCATGAAAATATTAAAACCTCTTATTCACATTACTAGACAAAGTCTACAATGTTTAACGGTAATTCAAAGTGTTTTCATTTAGCGGGCCATGCCTGAATCTTGCTTCATGGGAAAAGAACGCAAATATGAACAATTCTCTTAACATGGAGGATTACATAAATTGTGCTTGTGTGCTCCTAGAGGAATGATTTTTTTTACTCGTTATATATTTGTCAAGTTAAAAAACAAAAACCTCTTTGAATGTGTTTAAGGATCCAATGACTCAAATCCTTCTACACTATAAATAAACATGTCATAAACTTTGATAAGTTTAGAGATAAACTTTAGAGATTTCTGGTCATTAAGTTTCCAGGAACAGAACTTGACTCACTGACCAGATGAGCCTCTTTTGTCAAGTTTATCAAATCTAGTTTATTAGACATTCATTTTTCAATAATGTACATCTGATTTAGGTGATCATTGTTTTAGATTTGGTGACTGAACATGACCTGGAAGTTGTTGCTAAACTATGCAGTGTTGGTACCACTCTTGGAGAGTTCAGTAATATCTACAGTATGGCAAGAAAAGTGTAATCGAGTACAAATTCTCATCAATGAAAGAGACAGAGGTTTTAAACATTATAGAAAATTACAGACAACTACAATTCTGGTGAAACAATCGTTTCCAAATACACAATATGATCGAGACTTAAAATGAACTTTAAGACTGCTTTAAAATAAATCCATTTTAAAGCAGTTGACAAGTTATTTAAGTCTATAAGAAACAAAAATGCAAGACTCCAGTGGGCAAAGGAATAATTTGTGTAATTGAGCAGAAACATCTCCTGGTTAAACAAAGCCAGATTTCTGTTATTTTCTATAAATGGGAGGCTCAGACATTTGTAATAACAGTATGGATTAATGAACCCTTCCTGTCAGGTGTTGACAGTTCAGGTTGACAGAGATGGAGTAATTGTGTAGAGAATGTTTTCTTAGTACTGGGTCATCTGATACCTGTGGATGAATGTTCGGACAGTAAGGTTTACCTCAGCATTTAGGCTGACCAAGTTCATCTCTTTCTGGCAGCTGTTTACCCAAAGACAGCAACGCACATCCAACATGGTTTACAATACACTGTGCCCAAGGACTGTCCAATCATGGATTGGTTCCAGGAAAATGGGTTTTAATTCTATAGAACATCTCTTCTGACAATGTATGACATCTGCAAGAAGCTACCATGTAACCAATATTCCAACAGAATGAGGTTAACAACTGCTGAAATTTATACCATTTGATGTAGATCTGAAGGACAAATGAGGTTGAGGACATAGCAGTACATATTTACATGTGTATTCTCCTGATACTTTCCTGCCATTTTAGTGTGTTATGTACATTAAATGATTTCCGACCTAGAGGCAGACCTATTGTACTTGCTTGTAGAAGATGAGGTGGATCTGACACATGGACATAATTTATACCCAAAAATTATTTTGCACATGATTTAAATAAACTACTTGCAGACAGCCACCTTACCTCTTCATCTGAAGTGTCCTGTTCATACTCATCTGTCTGAGAAGGCAGCTTCAAACCACTCTTTCCGTCAGACTTCACACTCTTCTCCCCATCTGCTTCCACAGCAACATGCTTTTTCTTCTTCACTTTACTGCTCTTCACCATTTTCTCTTCAATCTGCAGTTGAATTCAACAAATCAACATGAATTACGTTTAATGGGTTGAGTTTCGAAAAGGATCAAAACACATGTAAACATATAATTCAGTATTTCAAGTGCTCATAATTACATTTTCTTTCAGAAAGTGGAAGCAACGGAAACTTAAAAACATTTCTTGAAAGATCGTCTGTTTAAAAGTGATGTGCTCGAACAGCTGGGATTCACATCTACAATCCAGCTGTGGCATTTACTACTGCCAAGAGTTCCTGTGGTCACAACAAACCTTACTAGTAAACACTACAGGTTTCCTTCCTCCCGGACTCTATACGATGACAGTTTGAAAACTGACTTAAAAGAACAGGACTTGGCAACAACAGTTTGCTTGACCATTTGCGATTAAAAAAAAAAAAAAAGTCACCATTAGAACATCACCATTGGAACATCACCAAATTGATCTGTCTGATCACCTACACAGACACAGACCTAACATAGCATTACATAGAAATAGCTGTTTCTATTCCCAGTCTTCATTTTAAAAGCTCCATTTACCATTAATCCAGTTCAAAGTTCTGCTATTACAGTTTGTTCTCCCCTTTTCCCTTCCTACCTCATGACCCCCCAAAAAAAGAATCATAACGCATATTATTTAAGGCGGATGATTTTCAGATCATTTTTCTCAATTTGCCCTATCCGGGCCTCGTCCGAAATGGTATGGAAATCTGATTTCATGTCTGATTTGGCAAAGGATTCACTTTGGATACTCTTCCTAACACAATCCTCCCTATTTATTTGGGCTCGGGATCGGCAATGATGAGGCCTGTATACATAGGTGAAGGGTTATGCGGAGAGTAGCTGTTTCAAAAATACAAAAGGGACTTAGTTTTGCACAAACTGCTAACCATAAATATCCGGAAATAATTTTGTGATTTATTTATAAAATTCTGCTATTAAATTTCTAATGGCTGTGATGGGACCTGTGCTAGCAGAGGAATAAACTGAGAACTTTCTCATCTAATTATAGGGCGACTTACTTTAACCTGTGTGGTATTAAGTTATAAACCATGAACCATGACTAAGGTTACTGACACCAACATGTCTGCTCCATGCGCATTAAACAAATCAATGGCTTTATACAATCAAAAACAATTAAATATTTACGTATTTATAAATAATGTAGCCAAATAAAAAAATAAAACTTAAGAAAGCAGAATATTTGGTTAACAAAACCTTCTGCCAGGACAGAATTCTCACATTTACACAAACTGTTTGTGCAGAGAAAGTGCAGATGAAAGCCTGTGGCCTTTGCCTATAGTCACTGTGTATCATCGCTCTGGTGGAGTAAAGTCATCAGATGTACTGTTAAAAGGGGTCGTTTGAGCTCCAGACTATCCCTAGAGGTGGCATGGGGCAGGTGAAGAACCCATGTTAATTTATGGCTTCTGGGAGTCCCGATATCTTTTTGGAACGCAGCATTAAGTGAAACACTTCCTCCCAGATGTCTAGTTAAATCCACATCAAGCAGGCCGAGCTGTTTCAAACGAATTGCTTCCAAAAACCTGAGGGACAGGCTTTCCCCCCCCTTACTTACCCTAAAATCCTTAACCAAAAAAAGGTCCAAAGTAAAAATGACAAAAAAAAAAATTGAAGAATTTTCTTCTATTTTAAATAAAGGCTAGACATAAAGATGCCTGCAAATTCTGGATTTTATTTAGCACAAAATCACATTTTGTAATAAAGCACAATGAAATTTAAGAAAAACTGAATATAAAATTTTATTGAGTAAGACCATCCTCATGTTTAAGGATTTTTTTTATTTTAAGTATTAAAACAGAACAACCACTGGCATCTTTATATGGAGAAAAGCTTTTCAGGTGTTTCATTTAGTCCTATCGCCATAGGTGTATAATTCAAGCACTTAGCCATACGTTTTGGACTGTAAGCTATTAGCTTTGTAGGTACAGTTTGGGATATACTGAGAGGCATGGTTGGGCGAGTTTGTTTCAAACATTCTGACTGGCTCACACAAAGCTCTGACCTGAAACTCAAACAATTGAGTTGGGAGACTGCAAGCTACGTTCCCTCACCCAATTATACTGTCTTATCTCCTATTATGAATGGGCAGAAATTCTTACAGACAAAACCTTGTAAATAGCTTTCACAACAAGGGGAATCTGTTAGAGACGCATTAGAAAGAAAAATCACAATGGCTCCTGTAGGGGTGAAGTATAGGAGGCCTGATATTTTTGACCTTACATTGTATGTATAATGAATGTAACAGAAATAAATTTCTATTTATAATTTATGCTTCAATAGTTTACTGTAGAACAAAGTAATCAGTATGATATCATGAAAGTTATATAACCTGCTAACACATTAGTATAGACACAGAGACTATACTACACACTTCTACAACCCAATAACAGAATAACTACTTTTATTTTTTTTTAATAGCGACAAAAACAGATTTCTAAAAAAAGCCAACAGCTACATGTTTTGATGTGGGAAAACCCATATGGCCCCCGACAGGCTCAGTCTGAAAACTCTTCCCCTACTTTTAAACCTGATTCTGGGTTATATGACCTCAGTCAAGGGCAGCTTTGAACATTTGTATTTTACTATACCATTAAAATTTTAAATAAAACCAATTTTTTAAAGACCAAGTTTGTAAATAAAACCAATACAACTTATTTCTCACTATTTAAGTGTAAAACAATATGTTTGCTGATGTTATTGCCTCATATTGTCTGAATTACAGTTTACATCCTCCATCGAAGCCATGAACTCATAAATCATAGATATCGTTTGGAAATTTTAGAAGGTTGTTCAAGGTGTCTCACAGAGGCATAACACCCACAGTAAAAACATTTATCTTAAAGCATTGAGTTCGCTTGAAAACGCACTCTCAAATGTTTTCTTTTCTACTTTGGACAAAGTTCAGTTTAAACTTAATGGAATTAAAGGCATTTATTCATCGTTGTTATTTGAATTTGATGTAATCAAAACTCCTGTGTGGTAAGTTCCAGATACTGCAAATATATAATTGAGCACACTAACAATGCCAACACTACACATTTGTCTTATTTGAACTGTTTCGTAGTTTGGCTCCTTACTCAAAAGTATAAATATTAATGTCTACATTTTTGCTGACAGGGTTATAATAAATCATGTGTGTTGCAATATAAAAAGAAACAGTCTGGGAGAACATAGAAAGAGAAGATGTGAAACAATACCCATGGCAACATGCACACTTTGTAAGTCCGAACATCTCTAAATCACCTAAATCTGTACTTTAGTGCACATCACATGAGAACTTCACGTGTTCCAGTAAGCTTCACGACATCCGTTTCAAATCTGAGCACCTCCAGCGGCCTTTGGAAAGAACAAACTCCTACGCATACACCAACATGCAAGGTAAGCATGCGCACACACAGACCATAATATGTTTTTAAAGTGTGTTGGCTGACTATCCAGTGTTCCGCTCCACAAGCCCCAGATTCCCTATTATTCTCCAACTCCATGTACATTCCTAATGCCTTTAGAGTGTGTGCGACTCATCATGGTAAAAACCAATGCCTAATTAAGAGCTACTTAATTATTGAAGTTCCAGAGCGTCTAAAAGACCTGGGGGTCAACATAAGGTGAACATCATCAATCTATACTTTCCGCCCCCACTCAGCCCCAATCTAGGAAGGGAAGTCTTGCGTCTCTGCAATGGAAGTAGACCAGACGTGTCTGTAAAGTGGCACTGGTGTGTGGGAGTGCAATTTGTGAAGGAACGAAGCCTTCCTGGTAAGATGAACTCCACTTCGCCTTCCCACCCACTCACCCAACTTGAACGCGTCCGCCTTTGGATTAGAGCCACTGCGGCGGCGGCAACTCTCCCAGGGGTTATAAAAGTTCTCCAGCAGCTGCATTAGCTTCTGCCTGGTGTGGATCTGGGTCCAGACCAGTGAATCAAGGGAGGAAACAACAATAGACGAGCTAGATGGATTAAAAAGCTGCAAAAGGAACCATCCGGTCCAGCGAGTCATTCAGACAAAAACCCCACGGTGTAGGATTAAATAGTATTTTGTGATCACAGACAAATCTGCTGCACGGAACACCACATATAACTTTATACCTGATGAGATATCTGATGTCCAAGCAGGACTCCTGCTGTAGGTGACCAAATTTTCATTTAGTTCAACTCTGAAATTCTTTAATTTAAAAATGTAAGCTTTTATTTCAAAGAACACAATACCCATGGTGAAACAGCATGATGTCATCGGATAGACAACCTTAAGTAAATAGCATCATGAAAAATGATGGAGACATTGATCCACCAGCTCTTGCATGGCCAAAAGGAATTGGGACAGAAACCAGCGCATTTGGACACCAATTCACCAGATAAATTATTAGAATAAAAGTATTTACAATACCAATATTGCTGATATGGCAAAATCTAAATGATCTTCACATTTAACAATAATTGAAAATCAATTTAGTCAATGCATCTTCTCCACATGTCATATGTCTAAAGAATCTCACCAAACTGAGTACATCACCCACATTTTTGTAATTTATTACATCTTTTCATGGATCACTGAAGATGACACTTCGATACAATGTAAAATAGTCAGTGCACAGCTTGTATAACAGTGTAAGGTTGCTGCGCACTCAAAATAACTCAGCGCAATCTTTAACTGCTAAGCTGAGCAGTTAATAAACTACTGACAACAAAAGTGAGTATAACCCTAAAAACCCTAAACCCTAAAATTTGTGCCCAATTAGCCATTTTCTTCCATGGTTTCATGTGACTCATTAGTGTTACTCAAACTTGCTTGTCCAATTTTTCTGCCTTGACCATCAACTTTGAGAAAGTTATGCTGGTAATATGTTCACTTGCGGTCTTATACATCACACCCACTAACAGATGCCATGGCAGATCAGCGTTACTCATTTCTTCTGTTCACATTCACAATAGCATGTTTGATCAGCGTTCATAAACAATAAACATTTAAATTATTATTTAAATTAATTTAACAATAACAGTCTGAGTATAGAGCATAGAACACTGTGGCAGTGCAATGTCTATTAAATGACTACAGAAACAAATCAGGCAAAAAAAAAAAATATTAATAATAATAATAAAACTTAAAATATTTTACTTACGTTCTTGATGGGTAATTTTCCATGGTCAGTGTCAGTCTCCTGCTTCTCCGTGTCATTTACACTTGTTTCCTCTTTTGCAGAATCTGCTTCACTGTCTTCGTCTCCTACATCATCGTCCTGATCATCAGTCTCCTCATCACTATCAGAATCTTCAAGCCCAGAGAAAATGCTCTCCTCACTATCAGACAAATCATCATTCCCCTCGTCACCGTCATCGAGGTGTACAGCCTTATTCATGTTCTTTTCAAACAATATAAGCTGTAACAAACAGAGCAGAAAAGACAAATAACCACTGCTATTTACACTTAAAAATACCTTTTTATTCCCAGGTTTTTTCTGAATCTATTATCAGGTTCAAGTTTCTATTTTTGTCCCATTGCATTTACATAAATACAAACAGACACACGGCTAGATTGGAAACACATTATAATTATTTCAAATACATTTCAAGTAAAGTTATTTTTAAGTAATGTAAATTCAAATCAGTACTGACAATGTGGCATGTACACACACATCATAGCAGCTTGAATAATCCAATAAAAGATCACATGGAGTGAAAGTTAACGGAAAGGTCTTCAGGTTTACTGTACCTTCAGGTGTACTGTACCTACTGTTTACTGGTCTGAATACTAAAGCTAGAGTTACAATCACAGGTTCAAGTATTCAGGCTTGTTTTAAAACAGATTTCCCTGTTGAACCAATAATAACCCAATCAATACCTGAAACACAAACAGCTCAAATGTCTTTTAAGGAACGAAAGCAGACAGTATATACAGTTCAGGGCTAAAACTTAAAATCATCAAATGAAGGCTGAGGATGTGACCAGCACCATTTTGACCTCTCCATATGGTAATATATTGCATTGTTAAAAGATTTTATTTTCTTTTAAACCCATTTTCAGGGGCATAAAAAATAGGCTTCTTGTGTGCATGATAGCCAAAGCACTAAAAAACATCCATGTCTCAGGTGTGCATCTCTAACAGAAATATACTTATATACCAATATTACACACTAATATACCAATATTACACAGTGTGGTCACTTTTTTCCCCTGTAGTGATTAACTTCACTATTTATAAACAATCACTTTATTCAGTTGGTTTAAAATCATATGGTACTCAAACCTAAATTTTACCCTGATTTTTCTGACAGCCATTTTAATAGCACTTTGTGATACAGTAAAAAAACTGATGTAAACAGTCATAATCAATTACCTGCTATCCAGATATTACAACGTTTATGGGGAAATTTGTGCCTTTTACATTTAAGTTTTTAATTAATTCATAATGCCACAAATGTATCAGTTAATATGAGCACTTATTTGAAAACAAAAACTTTTGATGTGTTAATAAAAGATTCTTACAGTGTTATCAAATTGATGTGTCTGATCAAAACTAAAGTAGTGATGATAATTAAGGTAATAAAGGTTTCAACAAGGATTGAAGTTCCAGTACTGCCAAATATGATGCTGGTGGATGTAGTTCTTGTTCCTGTGTTGCTCTAAATCTACAACTGTGTAAATGGCAACATTGTTAGTTTATTGTAGTTATTGTGAATGTTAAAGGTAGCCTATAAATATAGTATATTGCATTGTTAAAAGATTTAATCTTTGAAATTCATTTTCATGGCATAAAAAGTATCTTCTTGTGTGAATGAAAGACTGAAGCACAAAAAAACAATCCATGCCTGAGGTGTGCATTTCTAACAGGAATATTCTCTGCAATAATACAGTGTGGTCACTTTTTCCCCTGTAGTGATTAACTTCACTACTTATAATAAATGACTTTATTAAGGCAATTTATATCATATGGTACTTATGAACCTAAATATTACCATATTTCTGACAAAGGCCCAGCAGTCATTTCTAAACACCAATTTGTGATACAGCAAAACAAACTAATAAAACTGTCTTAACCAATTACCTGCTACCCAGATTACAAAGTTTATTGGGAAAGTAGCATCTTTTACATCTAAGAATTTAATCAATTCATAATGATCCAATGTATTATTTAATATGAGCATTTATTGTAAATAAAAACCTTTGATAAGTTAACATTCTTATAGTGTTTTAAAATTGTGTGATCAAAGGTGTCTGATCAAATCTAAAAGTAGTGATGTCTTGATTAAGGTAATAAAGGGTTAAACATGGATTGAATTTCCAGTACTGCCAAATATGATGCTCTAAATCTACAACTGTGTAAATGACAACATTGTTAAGATTATTTTTAGTTATTGTGGATGTTAAAAGGAAGCCCATCAACGACCCTTTGTGCCATTTCTATTCCATTCCATTTGTATTTTATTATTAAAATAAACGCAAAATCAAAACACTAGTCTATGACGTAATAAAAAAAATACTTTAACGTAAACACTTTAAATAATTCTGCACTTTAAATTTTAATTACTGTAAACAAGACTGCTGTAGTTAACTCATTACTCATTAAATAAATAAAGGATGGTTTTGCACCTAAACTACAGAGATAAACATTAAACACTGGTGCTCGACACGTGCTGTGGTTATTGTAAGTTAAACGCTGAAACACGTGTGTGAGATTAGAAGGGTCGTGGATCGGATCTGTTGTAGCTAACGCTGTTAGCACGATGCAATCAAATCAACCGACGGCGTTTCGCCCGGTGTTTAAAAGAAACAGAAAGCCTTTACTTCTTCACTTTCTTCCTCGGCGTTCCTCTTCTTTGATTTGCTTTGTTTCATGTCGCCGACTTGCAGTGTTTTAGTTCCAGCCTTCTGCATGCTGCTCAAGCCGCTACCGCAACCACGTGGGGTTAGAACTGCGTCAGAGGTCACAGGTTAAAGTTTCGAAATAAGCTACGATTGTTTCTCCTTTATTTTCATTTACAAATTGAGTGAATTTAAGACAATTTCATTTTATAAAAAAATTGTATTTTATTTAGTAATTTACAATATTTTTTTGTTTACAGATGACCGTTTTCAGGATAACGTCACACCTACGTTTACAATGAAAGTACCGCCTTTATTTCTAAAAAGGTTATTAAAAAATCGACAATACCAAGATATCGATAAACAAACAACTCGATGAAAAAAGTCTTTTTTTTATATAAATTTTTAATATATAAAGTTTTATTAAATATGTTTATGTAATATTATTCTAAATACCATTGCAAATTATCTAACCTTGTATATTGCTCTGAATTTTAATGTAAACCATTATATTAAGTGTAACAGTTAGTTCTAAATAACCTACTTTCAAAGCATAGTAATACAATATATTTTTTTACAAAATGAAGAAAAACATTATCAATAAAACTATATATTAAACTAAAATGTTAACAATTTAAAAATGATATTCAAAAGTATGATCAAGTAGAAATGAAAAAGATCAAAGACAACTGTTGATTTTTAATAATAATAATAATAATAATAATAATAATAATAATTCATTAATTCATTATCTCCCGCTTTATCCTCTATTAGGGTCGTGGTGGGGTTCCCCATGCCCATCCAGGGGAGAACGTCTCGGGCGCTGGGCAGATAGACCCAGGACAGGGCACCAATCCATTGCTGGGCACTCACTCACACAGACACACTATATATGGGGCAATTTTGAGAATTCAAGTGACTTGATCCATGTTTTTGGACTGTGGGAGGAAACCGGAGAACTCGGAGGAAACCCACGCAGACACGGGGAGAACATGGAAACTCCACCCAGATGGGGATTCGAACTGGGAATCCCTAGCGCTGAGAGGCGAACGTGCTAACCACTAAACCTCCGTGCCACCAATAATAATAATAATAATAATTATCATACTTTTCATCACCTCCAAGATGCAGAAAAACTAATTCATGCTTTTATTACCTCAAGGTTAGATTATTGTAATTCACTTCTGACAGGATGTTCTAATAAATCATTACATAAATTACAACTTGTGCAGAATGCTGCAGCTAGAGTTTTAACTAAAACCAGAAAGTTTGATCATATAACTCCTGTGTTATCAAACTTGCACTGGCTACCAATTAAGTTTCATATCGAGTACAAAATTTTATTAATAACATATAAAATTCTACATAATCAGGCTCCACATTATCTGAGTGAGCTGATTCAATTGTACCAGCCGACACGTGAGCTCCGATCTCAAGGTGCTGGTTTACTCTTAGCTCCTAGAATAAATAAAATTACTGCTGGTGGAAGAGCGTTCTCCCACAAGGCTCCTCAACTTTGGAATAGCCTTCCAGTTACTGTTCGTGATTCTGAATCACTATTAATCTTTAAAAATAAATTAAAAACACATTTATTTAATCTTGCGTTTAACTAATCCCCTGTAGATAAAGATGTAGATCTCAGACTTGGCTGTGTTGGGGGGTAATCTCTGATCAGTGTATGCTGGCGTTTCACCTCTTCACCCACCTCATCATTAATGGGGGGGTGTGGCGCTGGAATGATGCTGTTCCGGGGCGCCATCTCAACTATGTAGAGTCTGCAGGATCTGCCTCTTTTAGTTATGCTGCTCTAGTCAGTGATGCCGGAGTCACATGCTGCACTGTGTCAATTAATTACTTATTAATTAAATGCCGTGCTTTATTATTAGCTCTAACTCCCTTCCTTTGTCTGTTTCTTTTGAGGTGTCCCCCGGCTTCCTGGAGATCCATGGCTCTGCTTACGAATACTGTATGGATCCTGACAAGGCGGTCCTGCAGGACGCCCCCTAATGGACTCACATATAGTTTTCTAGTTGTTAGTTTTTCCATTTGTTTAATATCTGTACATGGCTGTTCTACACTGTTGTTGCTGCCCAGCCGCTCAAGGAGGATGAGTCCCCCATTGAGTCTTGGTCCTCCCAAGGTTTCTTCCTTAAATAACAACATAAAAGGGAGTTTTTTCTTGCCACTGTCGCTTCGGCTTGCTCTTTGGGGGTTTAAAGGCTTTTCATTCTGTAAAGCTGCTTTGTGACAATGTACTGTTGTAAAAAGCGCTATATAAATAAATTACTTGACTTGACTTTTCTGGGAGCATTTTATCTTGGAGCTCTTGTGCAAACTAAAAACATTTCAGTTTATGAATTGAAGTACTAAATATGCTTTATTTGTGGAAGTGTTTTGAAAACTGTGTATATGTCTGCTCTGTGATGGACACTGAGAAATGCTTGAGTTTCCCTCATATTCCAGCGAAAGATTTGCACCCTGTCCTGGGTGTTTCTGCAACGCAACACCCAGGACACCTAAAATGCACCTAAAATGTTTTCCCCTGGCTGGGCATGGGGAACCCCCCCCCCCCCACACACACACACAACCCTAATAGAGGATGAAGCAAAATGTTTTGATTTAAGATTGTTCAGGAGTCATCATCCATCATATAATGTAAATCCATTATATGGCAGATGAACAATTGAAATCATACACCGGAGTGATTTGGGGCTGGGGAAAAAGACAAAACTCACACAGACTTAAGAGAACATGCAAACTTAAACATTTTAAATGAATGAATGAAATAGACTGCTTAGGATTCATATGGTTCATAATCATAAAAAAAAACATTTTAAAACAATTAAAATATATTGTATTCTGCAATTCTGTTAAATGGTTATTTAAAATGTTATGTTATTTTTTTAGGTCCTTCACTGTTTTTGTTTATTCATGCAATGGGTGTTAACTGCGAACGTCCGTGTGACGTCACAGGAGCGCGCCGCCAGCCTTGCTGCGCAGTTGGTGACAGTAATGTCGGAGTGGTGGAAATTTCCAGCGTCGCTTCTCCTGTAGAAGAAGTTCGGGAGTGAACACAAACTCCACCAACTGCCATGAAGTAGAACCTGGAACATCGGTTTAGAGAATCTAAACGCTGCTGAGCAGGATTCCGGACTGATAAGCGGGCTGGTTCGCGGACACTCGTGCGGTTCAGGTTAGCAGTTTGGCTAACAGTCGGCCGCAGCAGCGATCGGACAAACAACACGCTGCAAACATGGAGTTTCACTCCGCAGGAATGATCGTATCTGGAAGCAACGTGCCAGCTTTCCTCACCAAACTGTGGACGTTGGTGGAGGATCCGGACACTGATCCCTTAATCTGCTGGAGTCCTGTGAGTTCACCACAGTTAGCTTAGCTTAACTTAACCCTGCTGATGAGCACACAAGAACTTCTGCAACTGTCAGATTTACATTCACTGCAATGCAGGTTACTCTCATTTAGCACAATCAGAATACTTTATTCATCCCTGGAGGGAATTCTACACTTTCTTCATGTGTCGTGTTATATACAGAAGTAGAGTAAAAATTAACTAAAGAGTAAATAAAACTAAAAATACAGAATGAAGTAAAAGCAAAGTGGCATGTATGTAAGTTATATATCTTAAATTAAAAATGAGAAATATGTTGCACTGTGGGTCAGGTAATAGCATAATACTGCACATTTGACTCATAATTAATCAGTTACATATTGCACAGTTTGATGGCCACAGATGAGTTCCATGTTCTCCCCATGTCTGTGTGGTTTCCTCTGTTTTTTTTTTTGCCACAGTCCAAAAACATTATTAAAGTAAATTGAAAGCTCTAAATTGCCCCATATATAGTGTGTTTGTCTGTGTGAGTGAGTTTGTCCAGCGCCCTGTCCTGGGTGTATCTGCCCGGCGCCCGAAAATGTTCTCCCCTGGATGGGCATAGAGAAGGCCGCCGCAACCCTAGTAGACGATTAAGTAAGTGGGAATGATCTCCTGTGGTGCATTTAGGTGGAATAAATCTTAAACTGACCGTGCTCCTGTGTCTGGTCTAATTGGACCAGACATCCTATGGTATTTTAGTTCATTTTAATGTGCAAAATTTTAGCTTAGTATATAAGAAACCTTTATTGTTATCATACAAAACATCTTAATGTTTTGGTCAGTCAAGGTTAAAGGCCTTATTTAATTGTCCACATTGAAAACGTATTGAATCTTAGGATTGAAGTACCAACTTTCTAATTGATAACTTAATACCCTGATTACTAAGCTCCTGTCTGCTCTAAAGTCTATCTCTGTTTTAAAATCTGTTTTATAGGACTATTTTACAACTACTTTAATTTAAAGTTTATAAAAATATACAGTTGTGTAATAACCAATAGCAAATAGTTGTAAACAGTTTCACATGCAAATAGAATTTAACATCAATTATCCCTGTCTCTTGTTATACTGGTACATGGCTGCTATCAGAGTATTAAAAAAAAAAAAAAAAACGCTTTTGGTGGCAGTTCACATAGTCATGACCTCTGACTCTCTGATTAAATTTTGCCCTTTTCAAGTAGTTGCTATGAAATTAGAATGAGCCCACCCAAAAGAAAAGTAATACCGTTAACACTAAACAAATGTGTCTACTTTTGGGGCAGATTTTAATCCACTTACTTCACAACTAGGGGCAGTGCTGAGAGGTACATGTGTGTACTGTGGATTATTCAGAGCTTTCCTTCTGACCCTACTGGTCCTAATGCATCTGTGCTGTACATGAGGATTACAAAACTTAAAGACTGGAAATTATACTTTACCATGTTATTACTGTACTATCCCCTACATTTTTGTAGGTAATCATTGATTATTCACAATTCCTCGTTTCAGTGGGATTTAGTTCAATACAGTCACCAGGAAAGCTGTACATGAGAATGCTAACAAGGCTATTTAAATTTGGTTATAACTGGCATGTAAATGTAAGTGGCACTTGTATGAATACAGCAGTACAAACATTACAGTGGCAAAAATTACTAGTTGACCGGATGACCGTGGCACCACTCTGCATAAACTTGACATATTAGAATTGCGTATGTTACTGAATTGTTTAAAGCTATGGTATACACTAATTGGACTTGATTTAGAAGCTTGTTTTTTCGTTGAAACCTCTTTTTCCATAATGAAACAATCTGTAAACAGAGATGAAACTCACCATAATAGTCTGTACACGCAAGGAATGCACATAAATGCACGTTATTTTCTCTTTGAAAAGCCATACAAAGGTCAAAATGTTAAAAAAAATCAGTTGATATTGCTTTAACCAAAAACAAAATCTAGTGTTTCATAAATTTCTGTTTCAAATGTATTTAAAACATTTTTTTACAGTACCAGTCTAAAAGCACACCCCTTCTTGCTCCATTGTCTATTTTTTCCACTTACCATATAAATGGACTTTGTAGTTTTACAATTACAAACTGTAGTACAAACAGATGGTCTACAGTCTGTAATTGTAGAACTACTATGTTCATCTTTATGGTGAAACTGATAAATTAGACAATAAGTGGAGAAGAAAAGAGGTATGTCCAAACTTTTGAGTGGTACTGTATCTATAACATTACGTTATAAAGTCCACCTGCTCTTACTATTATTAACAATACTATTAACATATTTTATTAACATTAAAGACAGAATGCGGGGACCACAGAGAGTAAACAGCAGATGATAGAACAGATGCTGGAAAAAAGCATCATGAGCATTGTATGTTCTTCTTATTCAAGGTAGTGGGCTCACTTACAATTCTGCCTCAGAACACAGACATGAATAAAAAATGGTATCAGAATGCCCTTTAAGAGCAATGCCTTAAATAACATTGTGTTTTTTTTTCACAAGGCAAGAGTGATATCTAAGTGACTAGTGAACAAAATATAAAAAATTTTCATCCATCCCCAGAAAACATTCTCAGTCTCAAGTCCTTTAATAAGCTGTGATCAGTCCTAAAATAGCTGATGGACAAACAGAAATGATTCCGCTGATTAGGCAACTGTGGGTTGCCAGTCAGATTTGACCCAAATACTGATATCCTGTGCACCAGGGCAAATTGCATAAGTCTTCAAAATGAAAGGTCAACACAAAATAGTCTTTTCCTAAACTGGAAGTATTTGTCAAAAAAAAATTGCACAGTACACCAAAAATGCACCCATAAATAATTAAGAGAATTGGTACATGCCTCTAATTTTCCCATTGCCATGATAGCAAAGACACTCTGACACACCCTAAATCAAGCTGTGTGGTGCGCCCCTGACTTCTCGCTAAAGATTGCTTAAATATAGCCAAAGTTTTTTTTTTTTTTTTACTACTTTAAAAAAATTGTTACATGCTTAAAAAAATGTTTATATAAAAATTGAATGGAAACAAGTTGTTCCATGTAATGAAGGGGTGGTGGGTATATAATTGTCTGCTTATAATTCTGTATATTATAACTTTATTTTAAATATGTAGTTTTATATTTGTAAAGTTTTTATCTTATCATGTGTTAATACTTTACCGAAGACGTTTTTACTAAATAACAAAAATCAGCCATTAAACTTGTAAAACAAAAAAACATTTATCCCAGGAACTAAATCAATGATATGGACTAACGTGTAATATTTTATAGCATTATAAAATTTTTGGTCCTATCCAGCCCACTGTATAAATCACGTACGCATACACACACTCGCCTCTGCCAGCTGTTGCGGGTAGATTTTGTCAGCCACCTTTAAATTAAGCCAAGATGTTCTATTCTTTATTGCAAGCGTGTGTTTATAGCTTGAATTAAAAGCAGGGCAGAAGAATTATAAATATCTTGTCATGTGTAGTCTTTGTTTTGAACTGCTGCACATGTTGAAATTCCTGTTTTAAGGTATGTAGGGTTTAGCTACTGTAGCACTGAACTTACTTCACCTGGTCTGTGGCAACCGCTGTTAATCAAGACATCTGTCACCGTTTGGTTTTTTGAACTTTAATTTTGAGTTTAATATAGTTTGTTCATTATTGTGCACCCCGCCACAGAGATGTACTTGTATTTCATAAATATTGTTACAAACCCCTCTCCAGAAAAACAAAGATTTGGAAGCCATCAATTAAAGGCCATATTAGTAATATTATTTAAAAAGTATTTAGTTAAGTAGATAAGCTTGTGAACCATCAACGTGGTGGCCTCATCTTGTTTCATATGTAACAATCAATATATTATTAGTCACATAAATGTACACTGTTGTTTTTTTTTCTCTGTTAAAAACACTTTTTGGTTACACTTATAAAATTAATTTCTTTTTAATTTTTACAAAAAAAAACCCCTCTACTATTGTAAAGATTACTTTCTAATAGGAATTATATTTGATTATTCATTCTTTACCAAATGTTGCTAATCACAATGTACTAAACCTTTAACTGTTCTAATGCATAATATTTTTTATCTCTATTCTTATACTGAGTTGATGCTTTTAAAAGTAAATACATTTTAAATATAAACCTTAATAGCAAATCAGTTAAGCATTTAATCATTTTTGCCATCACTTGTGTAAAATGTAACTGCTTATAGTGGTGCTAACATAGAATGTGGTTGGGATTACCAGACAAACTGTTTCTAAATCAGTTTTTGGAGTAGCAGCAGCGGCAATGTGGCCTTCCTGTTTTGCAATGACATGCAGACAAATGTTTAAGACATGTTAATATCAGCCTTTTATACATCCTGTCAAAAACAAGGAAAGCAATGTACAGATGATAATATTCCACAGGCATTGAAGTTCCCAAACATTCAGCAGCTAATTAAATAATGCTTAAATACAGTCTACTTTTGTGTATTTACATGTTAAATATAAATATTTAAGAAGGTCATTATACTCAGATTCCATATTGATAGTCTAAGATCGACAATTACAACTTTTTGCAACCAGTTGCTAGTTTCTACTCCTGTAATGACTAAAATTGTTCTTTTTTGTTTTATAGAATGGCAACAGCTTCCATGTGTTTGACCAGGGCAGGTTCTCCAAAGAAGTGCTTCCCAAATACTTTAAGCATAACAACATGGCCAGCTTTGTTCGACAACTCAATATGTGTAAGTTCACAAAACTAAACATCATACAGTTCAATTCAAGTTTATTATTTATTAATTTACAGGTTGTGTTGGTTTTTGAAACATATGTTTCCCTGTTATGTGCTGTTAGATTGAAAATATAACAAATAAGTAGCTCAGAATGTGTTTTAGTTTTAGCTTTGGTTTTTACCTGTGAGAATATGTATTAAAGAGGGATAAGGATAATGTGAAGGCCTAATGTGCTGTCTATTGTGGAAAAGCAAACCTTTAAGAAGCTAAGTAAAGACATTAATTGAAGCAATCACACAAACAACACAACAATTTGGAATGTCTTAAAAAAAAACACTGGTACTCTAAACAAATATTAGGTAGGTTAGCCAAGGTAAACAATAACAACAATGACAAAGTTTTTAAAAGCCAAAACCATCAACCAATAAAATCACCAGAAACCTTTAAAATACGGAGATATAGGTATAATGGTGTGCTCTGTAACAGTTTATCTTTTTCATTTTGATAATTAATATGTAATACCAATATGGTTTGGAGCTTATTCACTTTTATCAACCTGAGAAGACATTTACATCATTAATTAACTTTATAGGCATAGTATTTCTTAGATGGTATCCATTTAGTTGTCATGCCTACTCCTGTTTGAATTTGCTGTTTAAATTTAATAGCCTGGTGGATTTCCTATCAGATTAAGTAAAAAAGATGACCGTTTTCGTAAACATATACTACACTATATAACATATACTACTATATATAACTACAGCTTATTATGGGTTATGATGATCTGTTGTGTAAAAGGATAATGTATGAACTTTTCAATTGTTTGATTTGTTTTTTTATTTTTTCTGTAGATGGTTTCCGCAAAGTTGTCCACATTGAGCAGGGTGGTTTGGTGAAACCTGAGAAAGACGATACAGAATTTCAACATCCATATTTTATCCGTGGACAAGAACACTTGCTGGAGAACATTAAGAGGAAGGTGACCACAGTAAGTTATGATTTATGACTTTTATTTCTCAATAAACTAATTAAAGTATAACAATTCTGAAAACTGTGCAGACACATCAGCGGTTAGTACAACCAACTCAAAGCAAATAGGTCCCATGTTTGATTGTTGTTGTGGCGAACAAATGTCCTTTTTCTCTGTTGAATATGTGTGTCCTTCTGTCCTGAGTGGGTTAACTCTGGTTTCTCCCACATTCCAAAGACATGCACATTCAAATTTGAAAATGATAAATTTCCCCATTGACAGTATCATTTGAAATTGTTCCTGTTGGAAAACATCCAGTGATGCTGTGTCACAAGCAAAATTCCTAAACAAACCAAAATCAAATGTTCGCCAAAAATTGTATTTAATTAATTTTAAAACCTCTACTAGACTAGATGGGTATTATTGTGTGTGCTGTTCAGCCTGATTAGCATCTCTGATTTGCCCTTGAACCATACTTACTTTTTTAATGGTTTGTGAATTTGGGCTTAATCTACAGGATGGCTGAACTGCATTTCTTTTTCTACTGCTCTCATTTTAACTTCCTTTATCCATTTTAAGACCCAGACTCGCTAATTAATCCAGAATTAACATGTCTTCATGTCTTGTGTGTAGTGTTTGCACCATTTGAACCATCTGGGTTCAGTGCTGGATTTTGTTCTTTTTCTTTTATGGACTCTGCATGCATGAGTATAAATTTATACAGATTTATGCAGTGTATTAACAGTTTTATGGTTATATCCAGGTGTCAAATATTAAGCATGAGGATCTCAAACTGAGCCCAGAGGATGTGACTAAAATTATCACAGACGTGCAGCACATGAAGGGAAAACAGGAAAACATGGATAGCAAAATTAGCACCCTTAAACAGTAAGTCAAGCGCTCTGCTCTTATATTTCATAATTGTTACACCTACCCCCTGTGTGCGCACTTACGATAAGAAAGAAACGAAGAAGCAATCACAAAAATATGATTATTGATTATGATTATCATACTATCTCCTCTGACTTTTTTTGTGTGTATTTGTGAGTGTGAATCCATCTTTAATATTTAACTTGCTTTTTGTCCTGCCACCATTAGATTGACTCTGACTATTCATCTGCATTTAGGCCACATTAAGTCAGGTTATTTTGAGAGCATGATTATCTCCTACTCCTGAGTTTGGTCAAGTGTAGCTGTTGACAGAAATACACACACAGCCTTGATTGTAGGGTAAAAGTTCTGTTCTGGTTTTATATTTATTAAATAAGTATTTGTCATGTAATGATAATCTGCGGCTATAATTTTCTATTTTCCTAAAACTTTTTAAGGACTTTTTTTAAAATGATGTTCTGATATGTATAACGATAGACCTCAGAGGTTGCCAAATGAATTTGTAGCTGTAGTAAATGATTAATTTAGTCTTTACATGTTTTCAGCAGAAGATGAACAAGCAACCAAAGTCATGATCACAAATTAAATATTGCACAAATTTCAGTTTGTGGATTTTGTTCTTTTATTTTGTATTTCTGTATTTACATGTGTGTTTACTTATAAATAAATACACCATTTGGCTATGTAATATCTGATGTAGAAGTGACCTAGTGGTAATATTGACACAATAGCTTTACTTCACATTTGTGTTTGTTAGTCACCATTCTAAAAGCAGAACGCGTCCTTAAACAAGTCCTTCACCAGCTGTTAGAGAGTCAAAGAGGGTATCAAAACACACATCAAGACATACTTTCCACTGCACATGGGCACAGATGAACACACAAAATCAGTTGCAAAAGGCTGTCGGTTTTACTCGGGCTCTGAATGAAACACAGCTGAAACCACTGTGTGATTCAGTGCTAGTGAGATGATGACACACAGACAGAGTATTGCAGATGAGCTCATTCATGTTTGTCCAAAAACAGAGCAGAAATTCTCTTACTTCCCATTGTCCTCTGATTACGAGAGTTTGTGTAAAATCTGGTGTCGGGTTTTGTGGATTTTAAAGCAGATTATATTCCTTCTGTACTAGGTTTAGATAGACCCAGTTTAAACTCACAAAGCCAACTTTAAGCCAATTAAAGTTAATTTTAACCATTATTGTTTCATAGAGTCACCATATATATGGTTTTGTTTTCTATTGAAGTTTTACACTTACAGAGGCTTTTATAAAATGGCATTCTAAGTCCTCCCCCTTTCTGCTGCTATATCAGTTTTTGCTTTTTGGAAAGGCTTACTATAAGATTTTGGAGTGTTAATTGGATTTTTTTCATTCATTCATTTTCATCATTTCATTGTTCATTTATCCAGAAAATCATTAGTGAGGTTAATTGGATAATTATACCTGGTTCATAATCTTTGTTCTAGTTTTTGATGGGAACTCCTAAGGTTAGGACTCTGTGTGGACCAGTCAAGGTTTTCCAAACCATGTTCACCCAGCCATGCCTTTATAGACCTTGCTTTATTCACTAGCTCACAGTCATGCTGGGATAGAAAACACAGTCTTCCCTGAGCTGCCCCACTTTCCCTATCCAAACTAAAACACACACACACACACACACACACACACACACACACACACTACGCTACACTACAATATACTACACTAGAAAATAATATAATATGACTTTTGAAACTTACATTTGGACATTATGTTATAATATGAATATTATTTGGTAAGATATAAGGTGATGGATGGTTCCAGCTGCATAGAGGAATTTACACCTGTCCCAGTAAAGGCCTAGCTAGTTAGTGGAGTGGAATGAGGTATAGGGCTCAAGAGATGAGTTTAAAAAGGGGCAGGGGCGACCTGCGCCGCTCCTTTATTCTTCAGCCAAGTACTTTGCTCTATAAAGTCTTTCACCTTTTAAATGCTTTTCTTCATCTCATTACTTTGACACAGAAAATCTGTCGTTCTGGATTATTTTATGCCCTGAGCTAATTTATTTATTTTTTTTCTATTAGTTTTCCTTTTTAAGTCATTTGAAGGAAATGCAGCTCAGATCACACCTTTCTTTTTTGAAAGTTCTTGTGTTCTGATGGTTCAGGAGATGGTTTTAATGGTATTAAAGAAAAGCAGTTAAAATTACACAATAAAGCCTGAACAATGCAATTCATCTTAGATCTTTCAGTGGTCTTTAACTTTGCAAAATAAAATCAAAAGAATTGTCTCTTCTTTTTATGTTCTGGTGGTTTGTTCTGTCTGTTAAGTTTTTGTTTTTAACACATGCACTTAAGCAAAAGTTATCTTTGTATAGCACAGTACTATACACGCTCACTCTCACAGCAAGTTATTTTCTCAAATCCAAGGTACGTGGGAAAGGAGATGGGTATGTGTGGAGTGATTCTAGAGTCTACATCTTAGTGGTCAGAAGGCTGTGAAAAATAACTTACACTTAACACAATAGATACCCTAACCGTATATGCTGTTATATATGTTGTTCCTAATAGGAAATGAGCTATGAAACATGAGCTATAAAAAAGCCATTGAATCAAGTCTATATTTAGTCTGATTAATCACTGATTCTGTTACACAGCAGTGACAGCAGGACCAACTAGATTTCCTGAAGGAACTACAAAGAGGGCACATGAAAGAGTTAAAATGTTGAAAAGATGGCAGTAATGCTCTAGAGCAGGGGTGCCCACACTTTTCTGGCCTGAGATCTACTTTTCCATTGGACAGGTCATCGAGATCTACCAGGGTTAATCTTTTTTTTAGGCTTTTATATTGTAACCTGTTTACACACATCGTGTTAGTATTGTCGAATTTGTTTGAATTGCTCTTTTATTAAACACATTCCAGCAAATAGCACGGAGAAAACTTTGTTTTACATTTGTGCTGCAAAAATCATCAGTGTAACCTGCATTTCCTCAAACAGAACATGAACATTAATAAAAGCAAATGCATTTTGAGTTTGACACCGTAAAAAAAAAAAATTCATCCTCCCACATTCTAAATGAAAGTGGAACATTTTAGTTCTTTTGGAGCAAAGTCCTTCACTCATCTTGTCAGTCAAATAAAGTGCAAAAATACAATCTATGTAGGTCAAAGTATAAGGATTTTACAAATGTTTGTTCAGAGAAAAACAAATTATCAGAGAAAAACAAAGTTACAGTGGTGATGTCACCCACTCTAGAGTCTCCCATAGGAATGAATGGAGTATTTTCAAAGTATAATATAAAGTGAACAAAAAGTGCAATATATGTTTGAACAGACATTTAGTGTGGGTCTAAGACTCTGGAGTTTCATGGCTGTAGCTCGATGTTATGGCAGTTTGAAAATCGTTCATTCCTGTTGGCATTTCTCAAATTTTAAACTTAAATTTATTAAAAAGTATAAATGTCGGGCAGCACGGTGGTTTAGTGGTTAGCATGTTCACCTCTCAGCACTAGGGATTCCTGGTTCGAATCCCAATCTGGGTGGAGTTTCCATGTTCTCCCCATGGGTTTCCTCCAGGCTCTCCGGTTTCCAGTCCAAAAACATGGATCAAGTCAATTGAGTTCTCCAAATTAGCCCAATATAGAGTGTGTTTGTGCGTGTCTGTGTGAGTCAGTGTGTGCCCAGCGATAGATTGGCGCCCTGTCCTGGGTGTATCTTCCCAGCGCCCAAAACGTTCTCCCCTGGATGGGCATATTAGGGTCTCTCCCCCCCCCACCCGAGACCCTAATAGAGGATGAAATGGAAGATAATGGATGGATGGAGTATAAATGTCACCAATCCAAAAATACATAGCACAGTTCCTGTCATTGTTGTATGTAACAGTGTTTGAATGAAGTCTATGTTGCATGGTTCAGGCTGTATTAATCGCAGAATTTCCACTTATGAAGAATAATAAGAATATAAAAATAGCATAAAAATAGAGGGCTTAAAAAATCAATAGAACTACAGCCTTACCAGGATGCACTGTTTGGCTTCACTCCTTTTCCTTTGCTAACTGTCTTTCTCTCATCAGTGAAAATGAGGCTTTGTGGAGGGAAGTGGCTACTCTGCGGCAGAAACATGCTCAGCAACAAAAAGTTGTTAATAAGGTAAAACTTTTTATACACCAGACTTTCTAAAACACCAAAATACAGTGCACATCAGAGTGATTTTTATACTTCATTTTCTGTATTGTTTCATAGCTAATCCAATTTCTAGTCACGCTTGTCCGTTCCAACAGAGTTCTGGGAGTCAAGAGAAAGATGTAAGTTTAATCAAACCTTCTATTCATCATCAGACATAAAACTTGTTCTTTCCTCACCACTATGGTCTGTTCAACTTTTAATATATCAATTTTACTTTTTTTTGTATTAGGATCTTATAAACTGATTTTTAGTTCTAGGAGCTGTATTTACCATGATTAATATGCACATTCTGTATTTTCTCTTGGAGAGAAGGTCAAGATCTACATCTACAGCAGCTCTTTAACTCATCATTATATCAGTTAGATTCTATAGGTTTTAAGTTGTAAATATGACTAGCCTGTTATGTTCTGGTGGTACGCACCAGTTTCCTACACTATTTGTACAAAGTATATTGTTTGTTTATATACACTTCCATTCAATCTCTTTTAGCAGTGTACTGAACTTAAATGCCAAAAATTTCCATCACAGGTAGTATATTTACGTTAGACAGGAGCACAGTTTGGAACTTGCACTGAATCTTGTTCAATGTCGGTACTGCTCTTCAGAACCGCCATTAAATATACACATCAGTGTCTTTTATAAGCAGTAATATAAATTTCTTTTTGGATTTGTAAATGCATGGGGATTTCAGGACATCTTAATAGACAATAAATAGAAATGCATTTTTTTGTGTAAACATTTTATGTCTATATATAAAACAGGGTAACCACCTTAAAATGAAATGCTGCCTGCATGTACTTTTTTTTACTTGTGTTTTTTTCCTTTTAGGCCCTTGATGTTAAATGATGGCAGCACAGCACACTCCATACCCAAATACAGCAGACAGTACTCTTTAGAGTCATCTCCAAATATCTCGGTGAGTAATGTGGTGCAGTAGTATAATTCTTACAAAACCTAACTGTAATAATTATACATGTAGATTTGACTGCAACATAAACATGTTAAATACATTTATGCCTTTATTTAACAGAGGGTACAGTTTTATATGGAATGTGTTAATCTCAATTATCCTGTTTAGTTTAGTTGCTGCGTCATTGTTAGAAGTTCATGTTGGCTATTCTGTATTTTTTTAACTTGCACTAATTAATCTAGCGCAGGAAAAAAAGGATTTCTGTAGAAGTTGATTAGTTGAAAAAGGTGTTTTAAGATGTGGTTGGATTTATTCATTTTTGAAATGGGGTTTAATATACTTTTATTAAAAACAACCTTCATTTTTGTAATCAAGTTTTTTTTTCCTTAAAATGACTTATACCTGTTAAGTCATGTATTGTAAATACAAATTATATGTAATAGAATACATTATAATACAATTTAAAATATTCAAGTACTATGCCAGATGCTTAAGTGAGTGTATGAGTAATGTTTTTAAACTGGTACTAGTATTAACGCATACAGAAGAAGCTGATTCGTAATGCAAGAGAGAATAGAATGGCACTCTGTCCATGATGTTGCCAAAGCGAGTACAAGAATTTCTATTATGTTGGAAAACAACAAAATGATTTAACGTAGACATTTAAAATGGGTACAAAACCAGTCAAAAGTGTGGACATGACTCCTTTTTGCTCCACTTATTGTCCATGTTATCAGTTCCACTTACCATAAAGTCCCTTTTACTCTGGTCTCTAATGTTCAGAACCTCACAAGTAGCACCAGAGAGCAGGTCTTATTTTGTTGGTGCATTATTCTTAACACAGCAGCATCACTGAGGTGTTTACATTAAAATACAGCAGCATTGCTGCATAAAAACCTTCTCACCTCATCAGCGTCACTGCATAACTGATGATCAATAATACATCACCCATGATGGTCCTGACCAATAGAGAACAAAAAACCAAAAGGGGACTAACAAAAAAAGAAAACAAATGTAATGCAGTCTGTAATTGTAAAACTACAAAGTCCATCTACATGCTAAGTGGAGAAAAAAGATAATGATGCAAGAAGGTGGTGTGTCCAAATTGGTATGGTACATTGTCTTAAAGTGGCTCTTGGAGCTGATTGAGTAGGATTAACAATTCAAAGCAATATACCGGAATTAATAATAGTCCTAATGTTGCTCCATGGGGATGCTTCATAAAAACTGCATTTCACAGAAACTCTTAACTTCAAATCCACACAATACAGTATGTGGGTAATAATTAGAGGTACAGGTTTTTGTTCATGCCACATATACAAGAACATTTGTATATTGTTTAACACTTCCAACAAGAACCATGAAGGTGCAGGGACTGTACATTTTGAAAATTTTATATAAATTTGTCTTTGTATCCACAAACACAAAGTGCGTAGCTTTTACATAAACAAATACAAAATAAAACAACCTTATTCTAAGCAACACAAAATTGCACCATTGCGCACTGCAATCTGCAAAAATTCAAACCACAATTGGCTCCTGAAGGAAATGGCAAGTAACATACTGATTAGTTTATTGCATGTTCTGCAATAACATGTTTAGTTAAACTCAACACCGCGTTAAAAGGCTGTAATGTTCTTAGAAATATTATTGAGGCTTAAACCCTTCACAAATAAACATTTTTTGAGGTCAGAACTAACAAATATGTACTGAAATTTTTTATTATTATTATTTGATAGTAAAGAATCAGGAACAATATTGAACTACCATGTTGTTGGATATCAGGAAGAATCTTACATACTATTCTCTTCTTTAACTCTATGTTTGCCTACTATGAGAATTCTATTGAATTCTAATATTCAATTTTTTTTTGTTCCATTAGACTTCTGGCATCTTCTCTTCTAATTCGCCTGTCAGTACTGGCCCTATTATTTCAGACATTACAGATTTGGCTCAGTTGAGTCCTTCAGAAGACTGTCTCGAGGATGGGTAAGTATTATTCTTTAAGTATATTTCATTTTAGGTGGCTTAATGTAGTTGTAATGTAATCTGTTGACATTAGCAATAAATCGTATGGCTGCATGTTCAGGGATTTTCATGTCAAAGTTGCATATTAATGTTTTAGGAAAGTATGCATTGTGCTTGCTCATCATGTAGGTGGCAGACTGGCAATTCTACAACAAAATTTTCTATACACAGTATATTTTTGTAGACATTTGTAGCTCATCCCCCAAATGCTCCTTACAGAACAAGGCCATTTGTGCATGTTAAAGAAGAACCGCCAAGCCCTGCCCATTCTCCAGATGTAGAAGAAGAATGTCCGGTGAAGGTAGAGGTTGGAGGAGTGTCTAGTTTGCCTGCAGACACGCCTCTCTCCCCCACCACCTTTATCAACTCTATTCTGCAGGAGAGTGAACCAGTGCCTGTTCCTAGCCCATCTCCACCTCAGGAGAAATGCTTAAGTGTGGCATGCTTGGGCAAGTAAGTATAACATATTTTAAGATGACATGTATTACTTTTATAGCCCTTATTGTGAAACTGATTCACCTACAACATTCGTATCTTTCAGAAACATCAAATACGTTGCTAATATCGATATTGACATTGCCAAAATACATAACACAGTTTATGTAGCTACTGTGTTTCAGTGGATGTTATTTTCCAAACAATGTTATTAGGAATTAACCATTAATAATTAAAGATTATAAAGAAATAATAAAAAAACTTCCATGACCTAGAGACAGGACCAAACATAAAATATATTTATTACTTTGGATTTTAAGTCCGGTATATAGAAATATATACTTTATTTTGATCACACTATTGGTGCTAAACGGGGAGAAAAGAGAACAGGTAAGCTTGAGACTGGACATTTTACACAGTCAAAATCATTCATTCATCCATCCATTATCTTCCACTTTATCCTATATTAGGGTCGCGGTGGGGTTCCCCATGCCCATCCAGGGGAAAACGTTTCGGGCGCTGGGCAGATAGACCTAGGACAGGGCGCCAATCCATCGCTGGGCACACACTCACTCACAGACACAGTCTATATGGGGCAATTTGGAGAATTCAATTGACTTGATCCATGTTTTTGGACTGTGGGAGGAAAACGGAGAACCCGGAGGGAACCCACGTGGACACGGGAAGAACATGGAAACTCCACCCAGATGGGGATTCAAACTGGGAATCCCTAGTGCTGAGAGTGCCCCAGTCAAAACCAGATATTTAAAAAAAAAAAAAAACACAGCAGAAAACTTGTTTGTCTACTATTAAAATACAAATCTGTGTTGTAACATTGTTGTTTGCTTCGTGTCCAGCTATTCACAGCTGACAAACCTCCAGAAAGGCTGAGAATTTGTCTGTGGTCTGCTGTATGTGTGACAGTCAGGGCTTTGCATTGATTCTGCAGTGAGAACAGTAGAACATAAGTGAACATTAAATTAACTTCTATTTCTTTTATTTTTAACTCTGCTTTTTTGCTTTCAGCTGTATACAAAAAAACACTAATATTAAGATTCTTACTTCTTTTTCCAAATATGTACATTTTAAAAGAAAACAGCGGTATTACTTTGTAATATCAAATGCTTTCAAGGTTACCAAATAGTCTTTTTAAAATACTATTCGACTTCTGTGAACATCCAGAAGGGGGCGCACTTGTTCATCTCTCGCCGACATTGCAGCCACATCATTTTCACATTAATAGAATATTACAGTTGCTTTATTATTCATTTTTAAATTAAATTGTTTACTATCACAATACTGTTAAAGGATTCCCTTAGTTCTTAATAATGAACAGATTTTTATCAGTATTAAACTTATTTTCAGTAGATTGTTCTGCCTGATAAACTAGATATATCCTGAAAAGTACAGCCTGTGAGACTCTTTTCCAGGTACCTAAATCATTGTTGAATGGTGAATCAGTTACAGTCAAAATGCACAACATTTTTCATTTTTGTACATATATGGGGAATTTTAAATAGCAAAGCTGTTTACTGAGTTTGGTAGTAAGAAATAATTTTTTACTTTATTGTGTATTAACATAACAACATATAAAATGTATAAAAGCATATATGAAACATTTTAGCTGGAATTATTTGTGGCTGTTCATAACTGGATAATGGATGTTAAATATTTACATAAAAAAACAACAATCTGTAAAAAGCAACATTCAACTTTATTCCAGTGGGATTAAAATAATTAATTTAGACAAGAAGCATAAAAGCAGATTGTGACAGATTGCAATGAGTAAATACTGGAGACAGGCCATGCTCTGCACCACAAGCTTTACAGCTCACAATCTTTACATTCGTAAACATTAGGTCACATCATCTTTGCAGACTGCTTTTTTTTTGTCTCACGATCAAACAAACAAAAAAAAAACCCAGCCGTCACTCAATGTGCAGGTGCATCTTGTACCTGAGCTGTTTTTGCATTTAATTTACAAATGAAGTTTGCCACACAGGTTAATTATGTGATTTGAATTGCAGGTGTTTTGTTATGTGACACTCTGCATGAACTTTTGTTCTCTGCACCCATTTCCTTAATAAAGGAAAGCTTTATATCAACAAAATAATTTACTGTCTAATATGTATTAGCTGCACTACAAAAATAGACTTATAGATTTTATTGATAGATTTGATTGGAGAAGAACCTTCTCTGTGTAGTGCCTCCCCTCCCACTGTTTCCAGTGCCATGTTGTGCTTCTGTCTTTTCAGCTCTCCCCAGATGTCTGAGGTGTTCCACCCTTTCCCAAGCCTCTCCTCTTCATCTTCTCACCTCAGATCACAAACACGGTTAGCATTCTGACCAAGCTGACCCAAGAACACAGTGCTGTGATCGATAAACTGCATATGCTTGTTTATCCTAACTGCATATAGCAGCTATTACTATATTATTTAATTATTTTACTATATTATATTATTTTAAGCAGCAGCTGCACCATACATCTGCGGCGTTCACATGATACTTATTCAGTATACTGAGTAAGATATGTTTGTTCATACAGCTGCTATATTTGCATGTTTGCATTTATGTAAACACCAAATATAACAGTATGAATTCTTTGATACTAGATTTTAGACCAAATGTGAGAAATTTGACTGATTCAGACAGACAAAAAATGGAAAACCTGTATGAGACATTCTGGTGTTACTCCAGGTTAAATTCCATGTTAAACTTCTGCATATTTCAGTACCATTGGTGAATTAATTTGGAATTTAGATTGCACTGCTTATTCATCAGTTCAACCTCTTTCTACCCTTTCTCCTCACAAATACACTGACTTTGTCCTCCCAAGCGACAGGCCATATCCCCATGTTTACCAGCAAGTAGCCCAGCAGTGTGGCTTAGTGGTTATTACTGTGGTCTTTTAGCTGTTTTTTTTTCTAACCAGTGTGTGAAAGAAAGAAACTAATATGTTCTCATGATGGTTGTGCTTTGAGTTTTTGTAGCCACTTAACTGGTGTGAATTTTTTTGTGTGATAGGACCGAGTTCTCTGAACACCTGGACAACATTGACTGTGGCCTGGAAAACCTGCAGGCGATCTTAAATGTACAATCCATCAACTTTGATTCTTCTCCTCTATATGACGTAAGTGTCTTCTGTTCAGATCTTAAACCTTATTGTCATGTTTTGTTAAATTTGTGTAAGGTGTTTAGTAAATGAATACATAATTTGTAGGAAAGTTATTTTATATATATATATATATATATATATATATATATATATATATATACAGTTGTGATCAAATTTATTCAACCCCCACTGAAATAAAGTGTTTTGGCCAGTTTGACATTGATTTGGATCATTTCAGTCATCTTATTTACAATTATATCAAAGAGGCACTTATAAATTAGACAAATATAACATAATATTTATGATGGAATAACCACAAATGTCTTTACTGTGCTCACATCATTATCAGTTTTATTCAACCCCCTAGTGACATTATTTTTTAGTACTTAGTACAACATCCTTTTCCAGTTATGACAGCTTTCAAGCGTGAAGCATAGCTTGACACAAGTGTCTTGCAGCGACCTATGGGTATCTTAGCCCATTCTTCATGGGCAAAAGCCTCCAGTTCAGTCACATTCTTAGGCTTGCGCACTGCAACTGCCTTCTTTAGGTCCCACCAGAGGTTCTCAATTGGATTTAAGTCTGGTGATTGCGATGGCCACTCTAGAATGTTCCATGCTCTAGTGGACTTGGATGTGTGCTTCGGATCATTGTCCTGTTGGAAGGTCCAACGTCTCCCAAGCCGCAGGTTTGTGACTGACTCCATCACATTTTCCTCCAAGATCTCCTGGTACTGAAGGGAATTCATGGTACCCTGCACACGTTGAAGCTTTCCTGTACCATTAGAAGCAAAACAGCCCCAAAGCATAATTGACCCCCCGCCATGCTTCACAGTAGGCAAGGTGTTCTTTTGTTCATAAGCCTGGTTCTTCCTCCTCCAAACATAGCGCTGGTCCATTGTCCCAAACAGTTCTAATTTAGTTTCATCTGACCACAGTACACTGTCCCAAAACCTTTGTGGCTTGTCCACATGACTTTTGGCATACTGCAGTCGACTTTTCTTGTTCTTTGGAGTCAGCAAGGGGGTGCGCCTGGGAGTTCTGGCATGGAGGTCTTCGTTATGCAGTGCGCGCCTTATTGTCTGAGCTGAAACTTCAGTGCCCACATCTGACAGGTCTTTTTTCAGTTCCTTAGCAGTCACGCTGGGATTTTTCTCCACATTACGCTTCAGGTAGCGCACAGCAGTCGCGGTCAGGATCTTCTTTCTGCCACGACCAGGTAACGTTTCCACTGTGCCCTTTAACTTGAACTTGCGAATGATACTTCCGATAGTGTCTCTTGGAATATTTAACAACTTCGCAATCTTTTTATATCCATTGCCATTCTTGTGAAGAGCAATAACCTCTTCTCTTGTCTTCTGGGACCATTCTCTTGCCTTCACCATGCTTGTAAACACACCAGTAGATGTCTAGAAGGAGCTGAGTATCACAGTCCTTTTAAATCTGCCTAATTGGTGCTTATCATGCTTGATTGCTGCTCGTTGACATCCACAGGTGTTTTCAATACCTGATTGAAAACACTGGAATGAACCTCTGTTCTTATGAGTGGTAGTTGTAAAGGGGTTGAATAATTGTGTCAATGAAGAAATCACAAAAAGGCCATTTAATACTTTATGACAAAAAACAATTGATGCTATCTTAGTTGCATTTAGTTCTTTAACAAGTCCTTGTAAGATTTCATTATGAACACAATTACAAATGTGCACTGAATTCCATAAAACCCTTCGCAGCATTGGGGGTTGAATAAATTTGATCACAACTGTATGTATATATATATATATATATATATATATATATATATATATATATATATATATATATAATATATATATATATATATATATATATATATTTACATTTCTGTTTTTGCCTGATACTGGACTATTGTCTTAAATCTGATAGGTTGGGCCATTTGTTCCTTTTCATAAAGCATGTTTTTTAATCTGGCCTTTTTATTATTTTTTTATGTATATAGTGTGTTTTTAATCTTTTTATAAAAGCAATACGGAATTTGAAGTTGTATACTGTTGTGAATAAATCATGTTATAAAGGCATATCAAAGGTACTTTATTGCTTTAATAAATTTTACAGTTTTCACTATAATCCATGAAACTTTTGTAAAAGATAAGATAAGATGGACCTTTATTTGTCCTACAATGGGGAAATTCACATTCTCAGCAGCAGAAACATTAGAAAAAAGGTGAAAAAGGTATTTAGCAATTAGAAAGAAATAAAAATAAAAACTAGGAAAATTTAAATAGAAATAGAAATCTATATATAAAACGATAAATTCTAATTTTCAGTTCTGTTCAGACATATAAAAGAGGAATAAAATAAAACAAATATTGAACATATGATATAGTTTGGTATCTGATTAAACAGCAGAAAGGTATTGCACACAGTTGACTGAAATGTATTGCACCATCCATGATACATTTATTGCACAGTTATTTTTAATTTGGTTTGGAGTGATTACCAAGAGCAGTGCTGATTGTGCAGTCTAAATGCAGCAGGAATAAAGGACCTGCGGTAACGCTCTCTAACACACTTCGGATGACGTAGCCTGTCACTGAAGGTGCTGCCCAGTGCTGCTAGAGTCTAATACATGGGGTGGGATTCATTGTCCATAGGAGTTGCTAGCTTGTTTAGCATCCTCTTGTCTCCCACCACCTGCACCAGGTGTTCCCTCAGGTCAGAGCTGGCCATCCTAATGAGTTTGTCTGGTCTGTTTCTGTCTGCATTTAGATAAAACTATGTAAATCAAGTGAATCATGGGATGAAACTTACGAACATAACATTTAATACTGTTTAATACGGAAAAGTGGGCTAATAAATGGGCTATTTGATGTGCAGGATTAATTATCAAATATCAAAGCTTTTAGTTGCAGTAATAATTGCACAAGGTTGTTAAATTAAGTACTGACTAAATTTCATATTTTCATTATGGTATATATCCTATATATTATAACATATTGTATATGTTTAAATGTCTGGTATTTTAGATCAAATTTAATCAGAAATAAAAAGAAATGTTTGAAAAACTTAGCACCAGTCTTTAATGTTCCACAGTTATTTTAAAGTATAAACTAAAGTCTTACCCTGTGAATAAGAGCTCCCAACATTTTACATCCACATTTTTTTTTGGTAGATCTTCAGTTCAAACTCTGGCTCCGACTTCGACCTGGACAGTTTGACAAGTGTGAGTTTCAGTTTTTTAACGTTTTACTTTTAATTTTGTGTAAATTAAAAAATATATATTTTATATGTATTTTTTTATACATTTGTTATTGATTTGCATTTTTAAATATAACTACTTGAAGAAAATTAGTTTGAAACTGCAGACTTTAGCTAGGATACAAATACCTAATTTTATGCTTAACTTGGGTCTTTTTAGTCATGTTCTAATTGTTCTACTTGATGTACTGTATTCTTGTCTAGTTCATCTCTCGTTTGATTTATTTTCTACGGCATTGGCATCTGCTTTTGTTCAAATGACCCAAGCATACCCAGTGTGTATTATATGCATTCTTCAGCAGTAGAAACATACATTTTTGTTTATGTAAAGTTGTTTTACTCTTAAGTCTTTGTGTGAGATTTCTCCGATTTCCAAATATGTAATAATAATAATGGATTTTTACTGTAATATTTTTTTTCTTTGCTTTTTATAAAGAGGCTCATTGACAATAATTAAAAGAACTTCTTTCCAGTATTTCGTGCCATAAACTTTGGCAACGTTTTATAGCCTCAATAGGCATTTTGCACCTCTTTGCCATTATTTTCACGCTGCCATTTTTCTGCGCTTTTTTTTTTTTTTTTTTTTTCTTTCCTATGAACCAGCTTCCCTGTAGCAGATTTAGCACTTTTTTAACAATCTCTTTAAATAGCAATAGTCTTATTTAATTATGGACATAAATAAACATCAAGAACACTATATTAATGTGTTACAGATTCAGGAACTGCTTTCTCCAGAACCTGCCAAAGAACCAGAATCAATTGATAACTCTGTTAATGCAGGTAATAAAACTAAAATCATATTTAGGAGTGTTGGAAATTCATAGTCTGTTCATAGTTTTACAAGTATCTTTAACTTACAGAGATTTTTGTTGTGTTTTAGGAAAACAGCTGGTTCAGTATACAGCACAGCCAGTGGTGCATAATGATGCTGCAACCACTGAGACCAGCGGAGAGTATCTGCCCATCCTGCTCGAGCTTGAAGCAGACTCCTACTTTAATCAAAACACAACAGAGGATCCCACTATCTCACTCTTGACCAATGATTTCCAAACTACAGAACCCGAAGACCCCAAATTATAAAAGAAATTTGCAGTGAATAACATTATTTACTTGTGTGGGGAGTTTTAGTTTTCTTTGTCATTTCTCTTATGTATATTCAGCCATGTTTAATGCACATTTGAGTTTTATTTCTATTTTAAAACAAAACCCCTTACAGCAATAGCAAAGTATCACTGCATCCCTTTTTTTTATAGACTTAATGCCATTGAACTAAGACAAATGAAATGTCTACATTTACATGCTTAGCTTAGCTGTAGCTTTATTGCTTTCCAGCTGTAGCCATAATCTGAAATAATGACAACTATTTTCTGGTGAGTACAATTCACTGACCATGTCAGCTTCCTTGACACAAGTGCAGTTTATATAAACACAATAAATGTAATTAGACTATAATTAATGTCATAGGAGGAATGTATTCATAAAACACATATATATATATATATATATATATATATATATATATATATATATATATATATATATATGCTTTAGTGTCAGATTTCATACAAAAGTTTTCAGGCTTATTTCTTTTTTAGGAGACTTGTTTGCAGGTGATGGCGATTCTTGATCTCAGCATCGATTTTACATGCGTAACAAAATCCTGTTAGCTACTGATCTAATATTAAGAAAAGCTCTTTTCTTTGTTAAGCATGTGGTGTGTCATTTTCAAGTCGACTGTGTTGTGCCAACCATAAGCTCTTTCCATCCCCCTTTTTTTCAGTTTGGTGTAAAGACATTTCTCTTAACTCCACTCTTGGTGCACATTATTTACAGTGTTATTCTGTTTCGTTTAAATTTGAGCAGTGACCTAAACATTGTAATGAACATCACCTACCTTCACTACTATTTTAATATCTTAAATGGCTCAGAATTTTTCTTGATGTCTGATGAGAAATGTTGCTGGTTGAACATCTTACAGAGGCTGTCATGCTTTTAAAGGGATTTGAGGTACCTGACTGTTTTTGATGCTCAAGATTGTAATGAATGTGATGTCTAGCATACCAAGTGGAATATTCAGAGGCTTTCAGGTGGGGATCTGGTTTCAAACACCATACAATGAAAGTATGTATTAAACTATTATTGGAAAATCGTATCAATGGCACCAATTCTATGGTTATTATGGCCTTATAAATGGCTCATTCTGCCTTAGTCCATAAATTCCTCTTTTCAGATGATGCAACTGTTTCTATTTAAAAGCATGAATGTATTGGATTTCACAAATTTGTAGTGCATATAAAAAAACAATTAGTTAAAAGCTAGTCAATGTATTATGAGTTGCCACGAGCCACTCTGGAACGCAAAATAAGTTGGTGTCGCATTAAGTATGGAAGTGTCGATGACTTGACGAAGTTGATGATCAATAAAAGTTGACTTTTATATTATGTATCTCTTTCACGGCCAAACTTAAAAAGATAATCAAGTAAAGTAGATAATCTTACATTGCTTTAATGATGTGTTTGAAACCATCCCATCAAAATATATAAAAACTTGTAGTCTAATACTCCCAACTTATTAACCAAATGACTTTGACAGAAATCGGGTTTAATGTAAAAAAAATGAGGATGCACACATTTTATGCAGTCAGATAAAGTTTGGATCCAGAACAAAAGGTTATTTTAATTTACAAAACCTATATACACAGAACGCATAGATAGCAGTTTAGAGGTCTATCAGAAATGCTTTTTAGATTTTGTACTGTCACAGTGTCACAACTTCAAAGGGAAAATGCAGCCATGATAATGTATGAAAACAGAGTAATAAAAGCGTCATGTTCATTTTGTCTGTTGTGTCCCGTCAGGTTTAGGTTTCATTTAATTAGAGAACTTAAAAAAACGAGACACCAAGAGAATATTGTCTTTACAAACAACAGCTCCATCTACATGTTAGTCTGGGTAATGCTGTATTGGTTCATTGCTAAATGGTCTAAACAAGTGGTTTTAAGGAGGTCATGTCATGTGTTTTTTTTTTTTTTTTTTTTTTTTTTTTTTTTTTTTTTTTTTTAAATACTATTATTTTTATTGTCATGACCCCTTTCCAATAATCGAAAAGGTTCTGCATGATTAATATGAAAGATTTGAAATGTATTTTTGTATACGTGTGTTAGAATCGTTTGCTCTGAATGATTCAAACTTTTTTTCTGGAAAGAGCAGGAATAATATATATCTGAACTATTTATATATTTGATCATTTCTAATCTTGCTGTCACCATTCTAGTCAGTAGTATCTGTAATAGAAACATAACTAAATTATTTTGTTACGCATGTGAACAATACTTTGTGTATTGATATGTTTCAAATAAAATGTTTTTAAAAGTAACAACACCTCAATATTGATGTACAGGTCACCACATAATGTGTGTTAGGAATCACAGTATGTTAGGTGTTAAACGTGGCCCTGTTGGTTTTGAAAGACAATTAAGGTAAAAAAAAAAAAATAATTATGTAAATAGTGCATTACAGGTGCTGGTCAAAAAATAGAATATCATGAAAATAATATCATGGATTAATTTCATTTCATTCCGTTCAAAAAGTGAAACTTGTATATTATATTAATTCATTACTGTACACATACTGATATATTTAAATGTTTATTTCTTTTAATTTTGATTATTATAACTGCCAACTAATGAAAGTCACAAATTCAGTAGCTCAGAGAATAAGAATATTTTGAAAAGGCGAAGGCCTTTAAATGGTCTCTTAGTCTAGTTTTGTAGGCTACACAATCATAGGGAAGACTGCTGACTTGACGGTTGTCCAAAAGACAACCACTGACTCCTTGCACAAGGAGGGCAAGCCACAAAAGGTCATTGCTGAAGACGTTGGCTGTTCACAGAGCTCTGTGTCCAAGCACGTTAATAAAGAGGCGAAGGGAATGAAAAGATGTAGTCGAAAAAAAAGTGCACCCTGTGAAACAATCATTCAAAATGTGGGGGTTACTTTACAAAAAGTGGACTGCCTCTGAAGTCAGTACTTCAAGCACCACCATGCACAGACATATGCAAGACATGGATTTCAGCTGTCACATTCCTTGTGTCAAGCCACTGTTGAATAAGAGAACCTAAAGCTGTTTTTCCTTTGGAAATCAAGGTACCGGAGTCTGGAGGAAGAGAGGGGAGGCACAGCGTCTATGTCCTTGAGGTTGAGTGTAGAGTTTACACAGTTAGAGTTCGGGGTGCCATGTCATCTACTGGTGTTGGTCCGTTGTGTTTCTGAGGTCCAAAGTCAAAGCAGCCTTCTAACAGGAAATTTTAGAGCAGAAATTCCTGCTGCTGACCAACTTTATGGACATATATATTTCATTTTCCTACAGGACTTGGCACCTGCACACAGTGCAAAAGCTACCAGTACCTGGTTTAAAGACCATGGTATCCCTATTCTTTATTCTTACCCCTTACAGTATTGTGAAGAGAAAGATGCGAATCGCCAGACCCAACAATTCAGAACGCCACAGTCAGAGCAAACTGGGCTCTCATAACGAGCAGTGCCAGAGACTGATCGACTTCATGCTACACCACATTGCTGCAGTAATCCAGGCCAAAGGAGCGCAGTTTTATTTCAGTGGCTAGTGAATGATGTGAGCAATTCAGCTATATGGTCATGTCTCTAGTATTTAATCAGTTTAGCAATATAACAAGAAAATAAGCACACCTAAAATATAAAGTCTTAAAATTTGGTAAATACAAAGATGGGAATTTTCTGTATTACTGTATTACCCTTCCACATCATTCTTAATACATTTTTTATTTAAAATTTAAGCATATATTTAAAAAAATACATCATTAATTTGATTATTTGAAATCATTGTCATTTAATTACACACAGCTCCACCAAAGCATTTTGAATTGGTGGGGCTTTGGGCTAAGGCAACACCTTATTCTTTTTTTTTTTTTCTTCTTTTTTTCACATATTGCCTTGTAGATTTAATAATGCTCTTGGATCATGTCCTGCGTTATGACCTGGTTTTGGCCACGGTTAGGATGTTGGACAGATTCCCCCTTTAGTATTTGTTTTTCTGCCCACTTAGTGTGTGTTCTTTTTAAATATGTTTAGTTTGCTGACATTTTTTTTGCCCTTCTTGGCCACTATTTCCTATGGCTGCAGAACAAACACCAAGGGGTGGCCAAACTGTGCTTGACAGTTATTATAATGTTTTGTGCTGATATGCTGTGACATGGCATGTTGTGTTGTGTCCAGTGTACATGGTTTCAGAGGTCTGTTCAGATACAATTTTGCAAACTTGGTCTATGCTGCAATGTTTCTTTTTTCAGAGAAGAAGCTTTCTCTTGGTAGCCCTCCAAACAAACCATATTTACTGCTCTTTTTGTAAATTCTCCAGAAATACATGGCTATTTTAAATAAACAAACTTATTTTACCCTTCATTTGCTGTTCAGCTATAAAACAAACGTCTTTGTAAATGGTGAGCTTAACAAACATTTACTGGACTTGATCCATCTAACTTGAGAAGAGAAGATGAAGATGGAAAGGCAACAGTAACTCAATCCCTTATGACAACTAAGGAATGCAGAATATCGGCAGCAGAAGACCACACTGGGTGGCAAGCCTGTTAACTAAGAACAGAAATCTGAGACTATAATTTGCACAGGCTTAATGAAATTGGTCAGTAGAAGATTGGAACAACATTGCCTGGAATGACTAATCTCGATTTCAGCTTCGATTCAGATGGTAGGGTCAGATTTGGCATCAATAACATGAAAGCATGGATCCGTCCTGTGTTGTAATGGTGTGGGGGGAAATGTTCTTGGCACACGTTGATCTCTTAGTACCAAGTGAGCATCGTTTGGACCAAAACCATGTTTCGAACACCTTGTTGAAAGAATGCCACGAAAAATAAAGGCAGTTCTGACGGTTCCATTTTTTAAGTATATATATATATATATATACACAAAATAAACTTATATTATGGTAAGCTGTTTTGGCTAAACTTCATCTTTATATATATATATATATATATATATATATATATATATATATATATATATATATATATATATATATATATATATATATATATAAAGATGAAGTTTAGCCAAAACAGCTTACCATAATATAAGTTTTTATGTACTAGAGTGTATTTAAGAGCAAGAACAACTTCAAAACAGATCCTGACAGTTTAACAATGCAGACCATGGTAAATTTGTTTTGAATGATGATTTTATATATATATATATATATATATATATATATATATATATATATATATATATATATATATATATATATATATATATATATATATATGTGTGTATGTGTATAAAATATCACTGTACTTTTATCTCTCATGTCCCTTTACATTCTGTTAATATGTAATATGTTGTTATTGTGCCATAGATTTATGTTGATGTACCAAATGTTACTTGGGTTTGATGTTCAAAATAGACTTCAAATTTAATGTAAAGATTATCAAATGACATTTTTTGTAATATACACTTTGAGACACTTGTAAAGAACATTACCTCTACAGCTATAGAAAATTGAGACATGGAAAAAAAGTTGAATTTACATTGTTGTATGTTGTATTTTTTGTTGACCTTTTTCCCCAGCCTTATTATTCCTGCTCGCTCCCCCACACCCTTTTAAAAACAAGACTAAAACAATTAATGGTCACTTACAAAATCAGGCACAAAATAATTTTATAGATTAAGCCGAATGTTAAATAGAGGAGGATTTAAACAAAATAGGCGCTCTTAAATCATTTCTAAGGCTAGTGGTTGGGATTTCTGCTTGTCTGCCAGGCTGACTGGTCCATACACTGAAATCTGTAGCGCAGAAACTTCACACGTGGCTTAATGTGAAGGTCAGCAGGTATCTTCCAGTTCCACATTTTCTGCACCTTTGTAAGAAGCACACAATTAAAACAAATGATATGCAATGCTGCAACCTTTAGTAATTTAACCTGCACTATAAAAGGAAAAATGCAGATTCTAAGAACTTCACTTAGGTCTTCATTTTATATATGTCGTAATGCTAAACAAACTGTGAGATTTATTAATACAAACTAAACTTGATAAATTAAACTTCAGTGTGGGGCCTTAATATGCATAGCTTTAATATGTAGCTTTAAAAATGTTTTAAAACATAATTTAATTCAGATGTTCATAGGATTAATTCATCCACACTGCCACAGGTCAAACTTTCAACTTTGTAAGAACAGTTTGGAGAAGTACCTATTTTGTTCTGCTTGACTGTTTTCCTGTGTTCAAGGCAAGGTTAATTAACCTCGGTTGGGTGAATGGTGTACTAGAATTTGACTCGCTTGAACAGAGTAACCAAGACTTAATCAAGTCAGTCTTTAGCAACCTACATCAGTGTCTGACCTCACAAATGCTCTTCTGAATCTTGTAAAAAGCCTTTACACAAGTTTACATTCTGTTAAGACTTAAAATGTCATGTTGGATTTCATGAAAGCTGGAGTTATAATGTCCTTTTAGTGGATTTAGACAGTATTTGACTTAATAAACACGTCTTAATCTTGATATTCTTCCTCGATTTCACACAATATACATTGCTGTATGATGTTGGAAGAGAAATATAGAGGATGTTGCCAAACACAACCTTTAAATGATTATGTATCTAAAAGTTCCTGCAGGTGATAAAACTTCTTTTCATTTATCAGAAGTGTGCCTGATGGTGTTTGGAGACAAACCTATAAAAATAATATTTTGTATTTCACAATTGTTCTTGTTAGCACTGTAGTTCATTTAAAATATTTTAAATGATTATATTAATAACAAAGACTCATGTTTAATCTTTAACTCACACCTTATATTCTCACAACATAAAAAAAGAGTTGAATAACAACTCTTGTTTGGTTAGACAAAAAACAAGGTCATTTTTTCATTTTGCTGCTCGTCTCTGACATTTATATACAATAATATATTATATTGATTTCCTGTTATTTAGACTGAGTTTGCATTAACATCAGTAACTCTGTGTGTAACACTATGCATTTTTGACCTTTTGCTACTGCTACGTCGCATACAGTACATCTGTGCATTGCGAATTTGGTCCTGAGTTTTGATTTATTGATTATTGATATCTCTGAACATCTTAATTATTATCATTATTATACAAACGTAACACATGGTATAATAACGTAATGTTTTATTACCCACCTTCAGGACCCTGACCAGATGTGTGGTACTGTTCACCTGCTGGAACTGGACAGAACAAGCAAAACCAGCAAAGGAAAAGAGCCATTGAGCATCTGTTCATGGACACTTTTAAAGGTAGTGTGAAGTGGTTTTTGTGTTTACATTAAATAATGCAAAATTATTGTTTAAAATTAAAGGCTGCCTAAATAATTTTTTTTGTGGATGTCAGTTTTGGCCCCATGTTCAACTGAAAATTGTCAACCACCCACAGAAGAAAATCTTCTTTTGTTAAGGTATTTATTTGTTTGAATTTTTCTTTCATTATTAAAGTAAACTGGACTGATTATAAATAAGGACAATAGAAAACAGTTTAGTACAGGGAACTGTAATTTTGGCATAAGTTAGCCTTTTCTTTGCATGTTTATACGTTCTTCCAATTTCTGTGTGACTTTTGTAGGAGAATCTAACTTTCCTTTAACAATTCAGATGAAATAGAGATACTAGGACTACAGTACATCTATTTTAACACATCACTTTAACATCATTAACATTTAGCACTTTTGCTACATTGGCTCCTCGCAGCTAAACTACCCTGTCACATTTGAGTCCTTAAAATAACTTTTAGAGTAATAAAATAGCACTGAAGCTGACAGTCACCTATGGATCTCATCACTTAAATATGTTTAAACTAAACCTTTCTTGGTTAATTCTACTGTTGTAGTCAATAAGGCAGCAACTGAAACACCAGGCTGGACTAAGATTTTTAATTAATTACTGTTAAAAATTTACTAAGGCTGTAGACTGAGCCTTAAAAAAAGTCCCTAAGTGAGAATACATTTGTCCCTGTGTCAGAGTTCCATAGGATGTCAAGCTTTCCTTCCTTACAGACATTGAGCTCTGGGAGAGGCTGAGAAAATTGATGACTGAAATTCATTTGCAATATTAGCATGATCATTTTGATTGCAATACCATGCAATACCACTTATGGAAAAGTGGTTGAAATACAATATAACATAAAATTATAACATTTACAAGATAGTAAATTATTTATATTCGTATTTGCTATTAATAAAAATAGTGTAGTTTAGTCAATTCAGTTCTTACTTTCATAGCATTTCATAATATAAACCTTTAAAGAGTTATGGAAGTATGTAAATGATGTTGCATGTGTAGTGACTGTGCAAATATTCATACATCAGCACATTTTAGGTTTTACTAGATTTTACATACAGCTAAGAACGACAACACAAAAGTAATAAGTTCACTTTAATTAGGCTTACCAGCTGGTTGTGTCTGCTCCATAGCACCAGGTTGACCTGTTGAATAGTAAATAGTAACCCAATAAGAAATGGTATTTAAATACATTGCATTATAAACAATAAATTAAACATATAAAAATATTTTCTTTCTTGTTTTAGGTATGAAAAGAACATCTTGCAAAAATATTTTATATCAATGAGAAACACAAAAGAACTAAAAAAAATTAACACTATTATGCCAACAACAATTAAGTTGTTATTTATTTCAGATAAAATTGATTATATGTCAGTTTTTAAAGGGTTTTAATACTGAATCTTAATGATGCTTTATACAATAAGAATAAATAGCATATAATTTATTCAATAATTATAATCCTGATGCTGATTATAAAATAAATTGTATAAATTTTTTCTTTATTTTGATCTTCAGAAAAGGCATAAAAACAACAGCTATTCCACTACCCTTTTTGGTTTGATTTTGATTATTTTTTTTTGAAAAGATCATCTAATTATTTCTCAAAGTAGCAGGTGTCTTAAGAAGCAAGTAGATCTACAGAAAGAGACATGACTGATACCTCTTGCATGTGTGTCACAACAGGGCAAATTGTTTAAAATGGGAGTGCTGCTTTGTTTCATATAGTTGTAATTTAACATTTTATATGATCTTATAATTACATTGTAGAGGGGTTAATATTAATAGAATAAGTAAAATTGTATTTATCTGAATTTTGTTTCTATATATTACATGATACTTTTCTATACAAACTGCATATGAACTTGTTGGGTTAAAACTTACTCCTGAGAGTCCCTTGAGGTTCAGGTGAAGCTGAAAAAATAAGATTGTAAGTCAATACTGTGTCATTTTATCTTTGCAGGTATTCCTGTAGTTCAAACCATTTGTTTGTTAGACTGACCCGTGTCTGTGGCATCGGTCTGTGATGAGGCTGCAACTGGATAAAAACAGGTAAGAATTCTGACCGAGTGTGATTATTTGCCATAGCTCATAAATTTATTGAACTATTTAGTGAAAACTTACTCGGGCTTCTGGCAGTCCCCTGAGGTTCAATTGAAGCTGTAAAAATGATTTTCAATCAATACTGTGTCATTGAATCTACCGGTACTTACACTATTGCATCTGACTAACCTGTGTTCATTGTTCCTGTCTGTGATGAGGCTGCTAATGGATTCCCTGTGACTGTGACAGTAAAAACAATAAAAGAATAGTATTATGAGCAGTAATTGTATTATAATTGTATGTATAGGTATACCTAAGAATCATTATCATGGCAATTTGGATTAAAATGTAAACTTACATGGGAGCTCTGTTTGAACCCTGCTATCATGTGCTGATGAGACATCTGGTTAAATGTGAGAAAGTTGGCACATTTTTTTTCACAGTTATGAAGCCTTTTTAGAATATCTAAGAAATATTTACCTGTAACTCCAGGCATAGAGTTGGCAGTATATTCTCCTTTTGGGAAACAAAAGTTAGATAAAATAATAATCTTCATGAGATTAGATTAGTTTTTTGGCAGTAAAAATGCGTTAATCGCCTGCAGGATTTAGGATTTTTGTTCAATATTTATATTGAAATAAATAAATATATTGAATATATATATATATATATATATATATATATATATATATATATATATATATATATATATATATATATATATATATATATATATACAGTATATATATATATATATATATATATATATATTTATTGTTATTATTATTATTTACATATTTAGTTTTTGTGCAGAAAACGTTAATAAGGTACTGCTAAGAGACTTAAATAGTTACACATTTTATTTGGATAATTACAATAATTTACTATTATTTTATATTATTTATAAATTTACTAACATTAATAATAAACATTGTTTCTATTGTTTTATATCTGGTTACTTAATCCTTGTTTTAATAATTTGACATCAGTATAGGTCAGTATAATTAAAAAATTCTGACTTACCTGTGATATTCATTTGACCTTGCCTAGTGGTCAAGTGATCCCGAAAACCTGTCGAGAATTACACTCCGATCATTTCATATTACAGGGCCAATTTTCTTTTCTTTTTTTTTTTAATTTACATTCTACATAAATCATTAAAAATAATACCTGCCATGTCAGTTTGTGTCCCTGCATCTGTTACTCCATTATCCATTTGGAAAAGTGCTTTCAACACACAAAGCATTAACATTAAAAAAAAAAATAAATCATCAATATATTGTGGAGCGGCATGATAGCTTATTGGTTAGCACGTTTGCCTCTCAGCACTGGGCATCCAGGTTCGAATCCCAATCTGGATGAAGTTTTCATGTTCTCCCTGTGTTCGCGTGGATTTCCACTGGGTTCTCTGGCTTCTTTCCACAGTCCAAAATCATGGATTCAATGTAAATTGGCTGCTCCAAATTGCCCCAAATAGTGTGTGCCTTTGTGTGTTTGTATGTGCATGTGCGTGTCCAGAGATAAATTGAGAATCATCTGAAAAGCTCTCCCCTGGATGAGCATGGGGAACATTCCCGTGACCCTAATAGAGGATTAAGTGGAAGATAATGAATAATAAGGTAAAATTATAATAAGTTTATTAAGTACAATAACCCATTGTAATACTAATACTGTGTAAATGTTTGCGTTTTCAATAAGATAATTTTTTCTTGATTGCATCGATATGCCACAGGGGGCAGTGTGCGCGCACAGTTTTGGCTTTTAGTATGTCAACGTAGATGCAGGGAGTGAATGCAGAGAGCTGTGTGCACACTCTGTCCCAAATGGCACATCGATGGAACTCATAGAAAATACTGCTATTATTTAAAACTTATTTAAATAAAATAATTTGCATGCTTAATAACAATAACTATAACCACAAATGAATTAACAAAAATTATTAATATTAGTGGCGGCACGGTGGCTTAGTGGTTAGCACGTTCGCCTCTCAGCACTAGGGATTCCTGGTTCGAATCCCCATCTGGGTGGAGTTTCCATGTTCTCCCCGTGTCCGCGTGGGTTTCCTTCGGGTTCTCCGGTTTCCTCCCACAGTCCAAAAACATGGATCAAGTTAATTGAGTTCTCCAAATTGCCCCATATAGAGTGTGTTTGAGTGAGTGAGTGTTTGCCCAGCAATGGATTGGCGCACTGTCCTGGGTCTATCTGCCCAGCGACCGAGACGTTCTCCCCTGGATGGGCATGGGGAACCCCACCGCGACCCTAATAGAGGATAAAGCGGAAGATAATGAATGAATGAATGAATATTAATATTAGTTTGCGCTGAAACATGAAAATGCAACAATGCTCATCAATTCAATAATTTGTACAAAGGACAAACGAACTGGGGCATCTACAAATTACGTCTACAGAAGATTTCATGACATTAAATTCTAATTCACTCCAATCCTTGCAGTAATAACAGCTTTCAATCTTATGAAAAGGCTTTCTGCAAGAGTTTGGAATTGTTGCTTATTCATCCACAAGAACATTTTTCAGGTCAGACATTGAGGTTGGACCAAAGGATCTAGGACAATGTGACACCTGAAATCAATGATTACAGTGCCTTTATAGCTCTGCCTATTTAGAGTATATCAAAAGTATTATAGTTAGTGTACCAAGAACCTTGGTTCTACGATCAGTATGAAAATTTGTGGTAACGCTATAGCTAAACTGCTACAGCAAAATACAAAGGAAATGACAATCATAGCTAAAAAAATACACTTAACATATTAATAACACCACATAATAAGGACCTTCTTGCCATGTGGCTACAGTGATAACCACTATTTTATCTATGAGTGTTGGTTACATACTTGTGTTGGTTACATACTTGTGTAAAGGTAACTGCCTACCCCAGAGGGGTCACCTGTGAAACAAATAAACATTGCAGATTTAGCCCAATATCTTATATCTTTTGCATTTTAGATTGTTTTTTTTAATTCATACCTTTGTGAGCAATCGCCACTGGTCTGTGACGTCCATTGCCTTTAACACAAGAATAAATGACTAAATGAATGAATTTTAAGTTTAAGGTAAATAAATTATATATTTAATTTGATCATACAGTAATTTGTAATATCATTTGATAACAAATAAGGAAACACAGGCACTTCTGAGCAAAAATAGATCTTCCTTGATGCATAAAAAAGCCTTAGGTTACATTTTGTGTTGCAGTAGTGTGTTTAATGATATTACTCTCTCTCTTAAACAAAAAGCCGTATCACCTCAAACAAAACATGAGTGATCAGACTGACTTTACCTGTTCTTTATCACCTTGGTGCCACCATAGAGGCAGCAACAACTTCACCCAACATGGCTACATCCTTTCCCAAAAATTTGCCTAACTTAGTCATTTTTTGGTCAAATATAAACTGTTGATGTAAATGTAAGAATTATTTCGGACTTCAAGGGGCTGCCATTGTGAGGGAGAAATGACAACAGCTTGAGGGTCACAGTCTCCAAAATGAGCAAATTGACAAGATATAAGTGAGAGAATTATTTCACATATCACAACTATATAATTACAAGCTCATAGTCAGCTATAAACTATTCAAAATCTCTCTATTTTTCTAATTGCATATTGAATTGTGTCATACCTATACTTTCAGGGATCATTTCTATAGTAACTAATTTGGAAATGTGATTCAAAAGTTTTGCGTCACCCTCTGCCCCTACCTTGTGTCGTGCAATGTGCCACACCTTAATATTCATGCAATTTTTGAAGAAGTTGTAAAAGTAAAATCTTTTAAAATGATACAGCTTACCATTTAGATGAGATGAATCAGCACCATTGTTATTAGCACCTTCTGAGGACCATAAGCAGTGCAATAATTAGCTATGTCCAGAACCAGAACATCTGATTATAAGATCAGTAGCATTTTGTTTATGCCCTTTAATAATTAGTAGTTTAGCTTTGAATAAATATTCAACATTTAACAACTTTATTTGGTAACTTTATTTACCATTTTATTCATTTAAGAAACAGTACAGAGTAAAATAGTTTAATTATAATTACTTTACTCTGATTTGTTATGCGCCATCATATCTAAATAAAATATCATTTTTGAATTGTGTTTTATTGTATACTGTTGGTTTACCTGTTATATCTCCATGTGAGCTGGAAATAGCACCATTGTCAGAGGTTACTAAATAAGAAAAAGTGATTCGATTTAGCATTAGATTACACAAACATGGTCTAAATTGTGTACTGTAGAATAAAGTTTTTACCAGCAAACTGGGATGTTTCTAGACCAGTTACTAAAGGAAGGTGTGAAGCTGAATCTTGTTATAAGCAGACACAATATTTAGAATACTGAATTATAATGCATAAATCCCTTTTACTTTTTTTTGTACAGTGGTTACTAAAGGGATGAACATAGGTTAACACAATTATTTAACTCATATAATTTAATTCAATCTTCACGTGCAGATTGAAATATTTAAGCATATTTTGGTGCTCATACCTGGAGTAGCTGTACTTTTACTGGCTAGCTCTTCTGGATCCAATGCTATTCCTATGAAGGAACCACAAGTTAAAACTACAATTCAAATATGCCATTTGATAAATAGATAAAACCACACATGAATATAGTGGCACTAACCAGTTGTCTCTGATTGATCAGTGAGTCCCATCTGATCTGCTGCAAGAGTAACGGTAATGATTATACATGTGGGCAAAGCATCTGAGAGAATATTGGTAAAGCATAAAAGCATACCTGTATGATCAATATAGGGATGTGGAGCAAAGTTATTCTCTATACCACCTGCATAAGGAGACTATGAATGGGCTTTTGGGTAACTAAGACAACATGTAGATGTTTAAGAAACAACCTACCTAACCTAAACCAGTCGAGCTTCTCCATTAAACCAGTGATGAAGTCAATAATAAACCATGGCTGTAAATTTTGCACATCTTAAGGCAACAAACCTTACCTTCTCGAGTAAAAGAGTAAATGTTGATGTTAATGTACATTAGTTGCAATATGCATTGTTTTTAAAGTCACTGCTTAAACCTGAGGCTCATTATCCATGGATATTTATATAACAGACTGGCAGCAGACTAATTTGTCAGCTAACTAGTGGATTAAATGACTATTAAAACCAAATGGTTACTTACTTGTAGTCTCCAGATTAAAACCCATATCAAATCCATCTGGGAAATACATAAACCAGTTTACTATTTATACCTAGAGTACCAAGCTATATTGATCATGGCTAGTTATTTTATAAATTAAGCAGTTATTTATACAAGGAAATTGCTAAATTAAAAAACATTTACATTAGGTTTATGTTATTACTAGCCACTTGACCTGGCTTTACCCGAGCTTGTGATGAGGTTTTAAAAACAGTGTAAACATTCATTTAAATTTAATTGGTCAAACGGCGCCATTGAAATGGCAACCAAAGATCAATTCATTGCACATGACGTGCAAAACACACTCATGAATAGCAAAGACACACTGACATGCCCTTAATCAAGCTGCAGTTAACGGCTCATTAAAGATTGTTCTTGTGCCACTTCTTGTATATAATATATATCTATATATCAAATTGATTACTGATCTATCGATATAGATATAGCAGGGTCCCAAGGAGTATATATGTAAAATTTCGTGGTAATCGAAGCAACAGTGTGAATTTGTAACAGAGTGTTTAGAATTGGTTGGTATTTTGTGTAAGTCCCACCTGCATGTCCATTAATCAGTTGTTTGTGTCCATTGCCTGTAAAAATTGTAATGTTTATAAAACTGTTTTACAACATAACATGTCACAGAGATTGATAGAAGGCATTACCAGTTCAGCATTATGAATTTTAAATTAAATTTTAACCTACCTTCAGTCTCCGCCTCTGGTGTGTCTACTGCTATTTCTGAGCCTAGATTGACATAAAAAAAATATTTTGTTTGTGTCTTTTGCCACAATATTATTTTGGCCTGTTGATTTCCTAAAGTGATCATTGACGTCTTACTGTTTTACCTGGTGATTCAGTTAAAGTATCTGAAGGAGTGGTATGGCTTTCACCTGAAGCAAAATAGCTATTTTACAGCATAATTCTTTACATTTAGAGCATAATACAACAGTAAATGGATGTCAGGAATCCACGATTCACATACCGTAGTCACCATTGTCATGTTGTAATTCTGATGCATGTGGAGATGTTGCTTCCAAACCTGTACAGAGATTAGAATATTTTAATACAAAGTTGTAGTTTAAAAAAATAAATAAATTAAATAAAATAAATATAAATTTAAAAATATAAATGATATATTACCATCTGGCTGTGACTGAACCTCAGATGAAAAAAATGTTGAATCACTTGTCTGATCTGATGCCATCGGATTAGAGCCATGGCTCATCGATACTTGGTTTGGTGGACCTAATAAACATGTTTACTAAAGTTATGCTTTGGGTAAAGTTAAACCGTGAACACATTTTTCTCAATATAAAATGATTTTACAATCCATATTTTCTTTATAGTTCTATTTGACACAAAGCTTTCATGTCAAGCCCAGCACTTGAAAGTTCAAAGTTCACATAAATTGAAACAGAAATACTAAGCTTTTGTTATCTTACATTTTAGCATACACTATTGACACAAGTTTCTAAAATGTGATTTCTTGTTTTTGCACTTATTGATTATTAGTTGATTATTTGCTCTTTGTAGTTCTACAATCACAGGTAGTAGTCTTGTCTGTTGTTTATACATTCTGCATATGTTAATGATGAGCACACCATAGAAAAGACATTATTTTGCTGGTGGAAAAATATTAGCACTTTAATAAAATTACTTGTATGACTGATGTGGCAGTGGCATGGTGGCTTAGTGGTTAGCACATTCGCCTCTCAGCGCTAGGGATTCCCGTTTCGAATCCCCATCTGGGTGGAGTTTCCATGTTCTCCCCATGTCTGCGTGGGTTTCCTCCGGGTTCTCCGGTTTCCTCCCTCAGTCCAAAAACATGGATCAAGTCAATTGAGTTCTCCAAATTGCCCTATATAGAGCGTGTCTGTGTGAGTGAGTGTGTGCCCAGCGATGGATTGGCATCCTGTCCTGGGTGTATCTGCCCAGCGCCTGAAACGTTCTCCCCTGGATGGGCATGGGGAACCCCACCGCGACCCTAATAGAGGATAAAGTGGAAGATAATGAATGAATGAATGAATGAATTGATGTGGCAGTGGTATATTTAAGTATATTGCACTGGTAAGATTAAATCAGGTGAAAAAAGGTGACAAAGTAACAGCAAAGAAACAAAAAGTCTACCTAAAGTGGGTGGTAAGTAATGTGTACAAATGATTTTAGAAATTAATATCAAAATCAGAATATTGTATGCAATACAGATTTTTAGCATTGATTGAGTCACTTAAGGATATATTATAACAAGTATACATAAGAACTCAGAGAGTCACATAAAATGATGTTTCATCACTATTACCAGTTGATGGTATTAATAAATTATATGTATGTAATGGATTGATAATAGAAACTTGATAATAGAAAGATATAATAATCACTTTTTTTACCCACCTTGCCCAGGCCTTAAACCTGAAATGAGATTAAAAGATGTCAGCAGGACTTAATTTGAGAAACCAAATTATGTTTGTAATTGTGTCCAGTGTCCAGTGCATTACCTTGATACCCTGAAACAGAAGGTAAGCCTTGAGGGTCTCTTCCATTACCGCCTGTAACCACAAGGTAAACAAAACAAACAAAAACTAAAATTTGTTGAAGGGTTGGAACTTTAATTCAACTTAAAAGTGGAATGAAAACATTTTAGAGTTTTTAGTGACAAGCCTTATAGTATTTTTTTTTATGTTGAATCTTTTTACACAATCCATACAACCAGGCAAAATAAGACTGAGAAAGTTATAGTAACAATGTTTTTGAAGGTTCTACAATTAAAATATTAACAAACCGGAGTATAAGAAGGAACATGCACCAATGGCATTGTCTTTGCACATGAAGATGGTTCATGGTTCCTTATTAATGTAAAAGACAACTAGGTCAGATCAAAGACACAGTAAGATTGAGAAGAATTTGATTATTTTCCAATTTTACAGTTCATAATATCATAAAACAAATTTAGGGAGCCAATTGAGCCCCCCACGTGGATCATGGTCATGCTCCCATATTGGACTTAAACACATAAGCTTAGGGGTTTTAACAGTTTGCTGCTTTATCTAGGAAAGTCAACCTGAAACTGCATAATGTAAAGAGGAAGCTATTCAATAATTTTGTGCAGAAATAAAGACAAGTTGAAGTCATCTTTAAAGAAAATTGTAATCTGTGTCAGATATGTCCACATTTACATGAAAAAGATTTCGGTTTTTACATGCAAATATACTAAACCAGTTTCTGTGATTGCATTGTTGTGCATCAGTACCCACAGCAATGGTGCTATGCATACAGTGTATATAACAGTACTACTGATGCAGAGGCTTATATTCGTATTTTCTGGTGACATACGTGACATATATGTGGTAACATTTTTTATGAAACACAAGACAAATACAGGTATGTATATTAGGTTAAGAGTGTATTATGGGAGGAGTTTAAAAACCTTTTATGAGTTAAATGAAAAATATTGTATTTTTTTATATTTAAATTATGTTTTGGGTGGCATGTTGGCTTAATGGTTAGCACGTTTGCTTCTCTGTGCTGGGGAGTTTCCATGTTCTCCCTGTGTCCATGTGGGTTTCCTCCAAGTTCTCTGGTTTCCTCCAACAGTCCAAAAACATGTATTTGGATCAAGGTAAATTGGCTGCTTTTAATTGTGTCTGTGTGTGTGAGTGAGTTTATGCCCAACGATAGATTAACACCCTGCCCTGGATGGGCATGGGAAACCTCTCGCTACCCTAGTATAGGATTAAATGGAAGATAATGAATGGATGAATAAATAATGTTATCTGTAGTAAGATCATTTCTTATTTACTTTTATTCCATTTTCATAGTGCAAAAGACAGGGCGATGTGATGCATGAAGAAATTATGTGTCCATCCATTTGTTCAAGCATGAAATACATATACAGCAAAGTGGGCATCTTTACTAAATGCCACAAAAAAACATAACTGATTTTTTATATAGTGTAGCAGATATTTTCAGCCCCTCCTCTTTTATCAAACCAGAATTTTCTAACCCCTTTAGTGGTTTCTGGTAACCAAAGCTGGTACCTTGCTGTCAATTCCGAGTCCCCAAAGTCAAGAAATCCTCACTTTCTAATGGCCCATCACAATGGTTTCTTGGGTTGTTGCCACAACAGGCACCTTTTGGACTGTTTTGAAGGTGGATTGTAAAATCCCTGTGGTGTGAGTTTTTCTTTTCTTTTTTTACAATGAACAACTAAGTTTAAAGAATTTGTCCAGTTGCCAGGTGTCGCACAGAAATCCAACAATAAGAAACCATCTGGGTTTAGATCTGGTAGACCATACCCCTCAGTCACATTTTTTTTATTACTGTAGTCTCCAAAAATAACTACACATCCTCCGATGGTATCTTGGCTGGAATATGTTCCAGTGTTTTTTAAAAAGAATACTCCAAAGTGCTAATTTTTGCATTAATGGATATTTGTATATCTCTATTAATTATATCTCTCAGCTAGTCTGGGAACGCCTCGGGGTTCCCCCAGTCGAGCTGGTGGAGGTGGCTGGGGCGAGGGAGGTCTGGGTCTCCCTACTTCGGTTGCTGCCCCCTGCGACCCGAACCCCGAACAAGCGGAAGTTAATGGATGGATGGATAAATATTTGTATTGTGTGGATTAAATAGATGTTGATGTAAGTGAAGGAGACTAAATATCCACTGGGCATGGCAACAAGAACAATTATGTACATTATGTACAAGAGGAAATACGTCAACATTACTTAAATGCCTGAGACAACAGAAGGCAGAACTTTTCCAATGTTTGATGTTTTTTACTCTTAATTTGCCTTTCCCTAATTTTTGGAGTGTGTTGCAGGTGAGTCCAAATTTGTTTAACACACAAAATTAGGTTTTTTATTGAAAACACCTTTAAAAAAATTCTGCTAAATGAAATAAATAAAAAATGTTTATTGTATTTTTTATGAGTTGACCCATTATTTTTGGAAATGAAGTCTGTTTTTGTATTGACACTTCAATGAACTTAAGACTAAAACTTTTTCATGTACAAATATGATATTATATAATTACAAAAATAACAGAATTTGGAAGATATGTCTCCAATTTGTTTCTAATCTAGAAAGTTAGATTAATTTTGTTAGCCTAGAGCTCATTTCCCAAGTAACCAAGTCCCTAAAAATGTAGATAGTTTTTTCTTAAATAAAGGAAAATAATCTGTGGGATTAACAGCTGCTCCTTAACAAATGTTTGCTCACACAGTGAAGTGACTTGTTAAGATAATATTATTCCTATTTAACTTCTGTGAAACAGAACACTACCCAAAAAAATAAACGTTAGACTTTGCCGGTTGGTTTCAAAGGAAGCTTAAAGTGTGCCCATATCTGAGGATTTTGTTGTTCTTGGAAGAGAGCTTTGTGCCCAAAGCTAAATTAGGATTAGCATCATCTTACCTGGGCCCTTGGACACCAGTGTGGCTTGCTGAGCTCCAGCTCCTGTTGAGAAAATCCCAGAAAACTAAACAATATGCCCTTGTAGTTGTATGATCTCCAGTGTTACTGCATGGAGTTAGATATCTAATAAGCCAAGCATAATATTGCACTGCCAGACATTTCTTTAACAAGACTTTACACATTATATAGAACCCAATTTAAAGTGTGTATCACTCTTTTTGGATGCTTTGAAATTATTTTGTTTAGCACAAACAAAATAAATTCTAGATAATGCTTTGTAAATAGACCTTTGTTATAGAATCCTGTTGTTATAAAACTATATGTGTATATATATATATGTTATTTTATTATTCATATTTATTCTGGAGATTAAGCCAGTGTGTGTAAATATGGCTTTGTGTAAAGTTTTTTTTTTTGGTGGTAAGTTGCTAACTTGTCACCCACCCTTCAAATGGTGACTTTTGATGTCATCCTCATCTGAAAAAAAGGGGAGATACTTTTTATAACAACTGATTACCAGTATTTTTTTATTTTAGGTTGGGGCCAAATAATGTTTAACTTGTTTAATTGTGACATCAAGGAGTATCCTTAAAATGCTTATTTTTTGTTCAAAATGTATGTTTGTATTTTGAAATGTATATATTTTTTATTTGTTGAATTCAATTAAGTAGATAAAAATTACATTAGTTTATCAGGTTATTCAATATTTTATAATTAAAACCCATTTCCTGTTACTCTGTATTTACTGAAATCCACAGCATGTAAGAGAATCATATGTTTTTTTTTTTATATATTAAGCAATGCGAGTCATTAGATACTCTATTTAGTTCATTTAGGTCATTTAGTAAATGAATTTTCAATTCCTACCATTTTCTTCTTCTGAAAGTTCCTCATCTCCATCATCAGCTTCAAAATTACTTTCATCTTGATCTTTGTCTGAAAAGACAAAGTGTTATCCGATTGGCTTTTTCTCATGTTACATGTTTATTGTGATGTGTTTGTAGGAATTGTTGTTGGAAATTCTAACAATAACATGAGTAATTAATGAGTAACTAAATAAGCAACATACCTTCAACTGGAGCAGCTGAAACTTTTGTTGCCAAAATAACAATTACTGCTGAAGCAATTAAAAGATTTCTGTAAAAGTAAGGCATTAGTTAAAGGTACAAGTAGATGACATGTAGAATATAGAGTCCTCAAGGTTTATATATACATACATTTACATACACATACTTTTATATTTTATGGAGGTAAATTTAAGAAGTGTACTTACTAGCTTGTACAAGTTTATGTATGTATTATATGTTCATGTAATGTATTATAGTACATACTGTGCATATGCTCTTAGTGTTCTAATGTCTTAATATTCTACAAATTAGTTTAATATAACATAGGTTAAATACAATAAATGTATATTAAAGTGGAATGTTTATTAAAGGCCATATTTGTGTATTATACTACATTTAGTTACAAATATATTCTTGCACAAAGTCACAGTACAAGCTATATCACACATACAGTTATATATTAAACTTTGAACAAATCTTCCATTGGGAACTTATTTAACTTGACATTTTATTTTGCAAATTTTCATGAACAAGTTCCACTTTTTTTAAGGGATTTGGAAAAATAATTACATTACATATGAATATCCATATATGATAAATTCAGAAAATAAATAGTAGCCATATAGCAATTCATGCAGTTGTTTTTACCCTGAGAATGTGGTAATTCTTTTTCACTTATAAATATGTAAAGCATGACACTTGGCCAGAGGTGTCCAAACTTGTGCATTTGAATATATATGTAGTGATCATCAAAAGCCATTATTATATACAGATGTATTTATAATTTGCTTACCGTGAGAACATCTTTTGAACAGGTCTAAGTTGGAAACTCAAGAACAGACATAGAGCAGAAAACACTAAGGTGTTTGACTTCCTATGCTTCACTGGGCAGAAATATTTGTTTTATACTCTCCCATCCCCCATGTTGGTAAGGGGCAGGACTTTAATTCTAGACCCAGCCCTAATGAACTACTTTTAACTTTTGTAGATGAATAATTTTGACACATAAACTGAAGCTGCAAACCTGAAATTAACTTGACATATTATGCCAGTATTGCTTTTGGCTATTTTGAATGCTTCCATTTCAACATTTCATCAATTTTGTGAAAATTCTTCCAATCAAGAGCAAAATTATGTTTTTTTTCCAAGTAAAATATTTTAATTAAATATTTTAAAGCAGAAACTAGAACTATTTTATAATTGATTCTTGACCAAAGGAAAGGTTATGGATACTTTGTCCACCCTTGCTTAATGCATAAATGCTGCCTGATTAAAAAAACCCTCTACCACTGCAGTAATGCTGCATTGTTTCTCAACTTGCCAGGTGTCATTAGTACAAGACAAGCCTTCAAATGTAGACAGAATTATTAAGATCTGGTCCCCAGACATATTTCTTTAATAAACGTCTCTTGATGAGCCACAGTGGAGGTCTGTCTAAAAAAGTAATTAAGTCTAGCATTAAACAATCCCTCCTTGTTCCAGTCTGAAACTTTATACTCTGTGTTTCATGTTTGCGCTATGGTCACTGCTATAATCATGTACCTGCATTCAAAATAAAGTAATAAAACTGCATATCACTGGTAATTATTTACTAGTATTTTTAAAGTCAGAATAGTATGCTAGGTAGTGCAGTTGTTTTAGGCCTATATGGTGAATTTAAAATAAAGTATTTTTGCATCATCTATACAAGATCCAATAACTAGGTTAATAGATGGGAATGTATAGAAAGACTGCTTTATTACATGAGAAAGGGGTCTGTTGGTCATTTTGCCAAGATTTCTTTTAGCCCGATCTGTGTTATGCATTTCCTGTGGGCTTGCCTACACCTGGACAATAGCCTTCTGTAGTACCATGAAACCATAGCAGCTTTGGAGCTTGTCTTGGGTGACAAGATTAAAACTTTTGGTGCTGGATTTATCCAGTTCTAAGAGGTCAGAGGTTGGCCAGTTAGTTCCCAATTTACAATCATTTCCAGTGCATGTCATTTTAGGTCAAAATGCTATGTAAATATTTACATTGCAAAATAATAGCGGTCTATAATCACAAATGTATTTAATTACCGATTTTGGCAGAAAACATATTAAAAATGGTTTAACAATGGTCTCATTAAATGAAAGAGGCAAGTTTAATTTACATTTACTGTACATTTAGTCATTTTGCAGACAATTTTATCTAAAGCCACTTATAGGTATCCCAACTTGGAGTTTTAACCTTCAGATTGATAGCCCAAGACCCTAACCACTGCGCTACAGGTACTAATTAATAGCAGTGCAGAGTTCAAATAGTGACGTCATGCATTCTTATAGAAACAGATGTTAATTATGGGCATTGTTTAAAAAAACAATGACACCAAATTGTTTTACTCAGGGAGACCATGTGGACTTTTTGATTAAATATATCAAAGTACTGGAAGAAGTCATGTTTACTTATGCTGAAGAAGGAATGCCTTGGAAATTGGTGTTGCAGCACTACAACGACCCCAGTTAACACACAAGTAAACAGGCTACATCCTGGTTCCAGACCATCAAGATTGACGTTATTGAGAATATGTGGAGCTACTTAAAAAAAATCCTGTTTTTGATGCAAAACTCAAGAACGCAGAAGAACTGTGGAAGGTAGCTCAGTCAGCTGTGGTTGGAATATCTGTTCACAGGTTTTATATGTTAGTTGACTCCATGCTAAACAGATGTACTGCATTTACGTTATACAACAAATAAAAGTACAGTGATCAACAAAAAAACAACTTTCAGTCTTTGCTCCAAATATTCAATTTTACAACTTAACATTTTTTTTAGTTTAAAAATGAATATATATTTTTTGTTTACATTTGGAATTGAATGTGTAGTGCACCCAGTATGTTTGTGGATCAGTAAATACATGCTGTTATGATGAATGAATGTTTTCTCAGTTGTGTTGAACACATTTTTATTAATTTGCACATAACTGAACATATCGTATGCTCATATATTCACTTTCTAAAGGAAATTAGCGAAGTATTTATACTTTCTAAACTGTTTCTGTCCGGTTTTTATGTTCTTTGCATGTTCTAATCCTGTTTATGATAAGCTTAATAACCTTTTGCTTGTTGATGTGTTAAAACCTAAAGTAACAATTTCCTTTCATTCACTCAACTGTATGAACATTTCATCTCCGTATACCAAAGAACAGAAGCATTAAGGTACAAAAATATCTGTAAATGAATGTCTAACAGTTAAAAAAGCCTTTAAGGCTCTTAACAATTTTACTTACATCAGAAGAATGACCTGCAGAATAAAATTCTGCTTAAAACAAATTCCTAACAAATTTTATTATCTAATCTTGTGTTCCAACCCTTTGAATGGTTACAAGTGAATGTTTATCCTAGTACCTAGGAGTTGCTCTTTTCAAAATGACTGCTTTGTTTAGAATCCATCTATATAGAGCGTACACAAATCTACAAATTACTATTTAACAATTAAAGCACAATTCCCACTTCCAGTAAGAATTTCTTATGCTTGTATATTGAGACTCGTTCTTTTAGTCTAGCCAATAAACACTTGTTTATGATTCTTACTGATAAAACCAATATGTTTGCTTTACATAAAAGGCTGTTGGAGCTAATGATTCCCCTGGTTATTTTAAATTGGACGAAAGTGGCAGTTTAAAAGTAACTTTCATGGGCTGTTCTCATAATACATTCACAAAACCGTTAACTGATTGCAAGCAAGTCTGTTTTTCAGTAAAGGGGACTTGTTTCTCACAGATATCAATGCCGAGACAAGAGAAGTCATTGAAAACCTTTTATGCCTTAAATTAAAGTCTAATATTTCAGAAAGTCTCTCGTGCCCTTCCACCCCTTTTTGACTGTTTGGGAAAGGCTGATGTAAACTGGGGCAGTAATACATTGTAAGGGGGTCAGGCTTCATTGGCCATCAACGTTTGGAAATTCATTCTGGCTCATCTGAGGCTTCTCTGTAAGAATCTGGTTGATGACTGGCCACTTGTACACACTGAGAGCCGAGTCATACTCAGGTAGGTAGCACATGGGTTCTCTGTTTCAGAGCTGTTTAGTGGCTTTTGTCCAAGGTACACCTCCCTCTTTGTACTTTTCATCCTCTTTCCTTAACACAGGTCAGGCTTGGACCACCAAGTTTCATTGATATGTAATATGACTCTAGCCCCCATGCTCTAAGGGCCATTTGAAAAGACACGTGGAAAACTTTTGTTTCTCTTTTAAAATGGGTCAAAGTCATCTTCGCTAATTACTTGGTAATAAGTGAGATGAGGTAATGCTTTTTTTTTTTCTTTGACCTGCTGAAACATTAACCATCTTTAGGATTACTTTTTACAATATTCGACTGCAACTAGATGGACACACTTGTATAGTCCGATTTACCTAAAAATGATGTATTTTTAGTAATTGCTTTTTGGTTAGAAGATTGTAATAAAGGATGTGAGATAATACTTGATTATAGCTGTTGTGTATTATGCATACTCAAAAAGTTACTTAAGTTTTTTCAAAAATAGATCTTGAACACTACAGAATGTGTGCCATACATAAAAAAAGAAATGCAATTTTCCATTTAACGTTATTCAGCCTGGTTAATCAGGCTGCTTATTAAGATGTCTTTTATACAGTAGATATGTTTTGTCTTTAGATGCAGATTTGTAATTACTTACTTAATTTAATCCAATCTTCTACACTTAATGTTTATTTCATATTTAAAACATTGTTCTTTTCATTTCAAGCGTTAGTGCTCAGTGTTGTTTTATGTAAGTAAATTCATGTTATTTGTTTCTTTATTCAACACATTGTTTTAAGTTCGTTAACTGTGACCTTGGTAATCTTCTTTCATCTTCCTGTATGTATTTTTTACCCCATGAATTTACTTTTAGAGTTATCAAATATTAGGCACAGCTCAATGGAAACAACCAGCATCTGATGCAATACCACAATATCCTTGTCGTTTTAGTTTTGACTTAAAACGCAGTACTGTGTTAATAAACACTTAATTTTAACTTCAATAGTTGTATATAATTAGTATTTTATGATATGTAGCTAAAACAGTAATGTATTGTAAACAAACAAACAATGTTTTTATTTGAGTCTGAGTGGCTGAGTGGCTGAGGATAAATTTAAAAAATGGTTTTGACTTTTTTTTTTTGACAGCTCAGTTTTTATTAGAATGTTTCCTTTTGTACATATATTAGTGACATGCCTGTACATCTTTTTTCTTTAATATGCAATACATTTTGTGCTATGACATTGCTACCCCATTACTTAATACTGCTGAGAAATGAAAACTTAAGGTTTTTTACATAACAATTCTATACATGTTCAATGTATCAATATCTTAATAATAATCTTAACAGGAAAAATAATTGAATTCTATTGGATTAAAAATTTTATATTTTTGACCAATTGTTCAGTCAATAGATGTGTACTAATACCAGGGTTATGAATATTTTTTAATAAGATGAACAGAAAACTAACCAAGTATGTTTATTATTGCATGAATATTGCTGGCATCTTTGTCAGAAACCAAATAAGAATTGGCAAATACTGCAGTGGTACATTCTAGATTTAAAACTGAAGTTGTCAGTTAGCTAAATAATTCAATTTACCTCAAAAATCAACAAATTTGGTCCCTTTACCAGTCAGAAATAAAATAAAAGATTTATGAATCATAATGCTTTATCGGAAAATAACTGGCTGGTTAGCTAGATGACTTCAGTAGCTTCTCTCCTTGTGCTTCACCACCATGATGATTCTGCAGAGACAGATAGCAGACAAAAACACAATAATTATGACTTAATACAACTAGTCACACATGAAGTTGTTTTTAACTTTACATATTTTTATTGTAATTACCTTTTCTTGCTCTTTTTATCCAGATAAAATGTGGTAATCTGGACTTGTGGTAAACACCTCTATGATCTCTATGCCCTAAAACGGATCACAGAATAAAAGAATCATTACCTTTTTTTGCCCAATTTCATTTACTGTTGTATTTACCTAAAGCAGGGGGAGATGTATCTTACTTTTTCTTTCAGGGTAATGATGATGTTCACTTGAACCTGTATAAACCAAATTTGTCTTTAATTTATGCACAACAATAAATCTCTCAGTTGTTGCACAACATTTAAATACATGTATTTTATATTTAGCAAATGCAGTTTCCTGTTTTGAAACATTCCAGGCTCAACTAGTTGGCAAAAAATGTTCTGGATCTAACGGTTTATACAATGCACATTCAGGTCAGTCCATGTAAATTATAGGGTTTTTTTTGTACATACCATCCATCGGACCATCGTCTCCATTTATCGTTCCACTTCCCTCATTGGTGTCGCCACCAATATGAGAACCAAAGGGGTCTACATGACATTTACCGCTGTCTTTGGGAAAGTCTTTGGGTTTGTGTTTGACATAATCAAACATGTCCTCAGGGCTATCCATGGGCTCGGTCCAATCAGGCCAAAAGACATTGGGCTTTTTTCCTTGGTCTTTAATGGGCATGTCTGCATCACCGCTGAAATCTGAATCATCGATGAATGGAAATTCTGTTAGATTGAACACAATAGTTTATTAGTTAAATATACAAAATTTAAATACACTCATTATTAACCACAATGTTTTGTATTAAATTTAATATGATTGCTAAAAACTTTTTTTAAATATTTGATTTTGATGTTGTAAACAATATTTAGTGTAACAAATAAAATATCCACATTCATGTAAAAAAAGGACATTTAGAATGCAGTGTTTATAAAAGTATGTATAGTGTCATATATCATCTGAGTCTAAGCTGTTTAGCTTTTTCATCACTTTTTTACATACATTTTACCAACCTGATTATAGAACGTCATTAAAACTATATGTAATGTTATTTTAGGGAAGTTTATTTTTTTTGCTGTAGCCATAAAGTTCTTGGCGGCAAAGCACTTCACTGAACCATGATTAGGTACAGGTACTGGCCACAGCTAGGACTGACTAGTATGCTGTTAGTCGCTATCTGTTGCTATTAGGCACTAAGGCAGTGCGTAGTAAGCCATACATAAATTTGCATTTTGCTGGAAGCTGAACTCCAGCTTCTAGAGGGTTAGGAAAGGTCATAGAACAAGTAGAAGAAAAGGGGCCTTAGTGCCTTAGAATGGTGCATGTAGCTGTTCAGTGACCTGTTCAGTAGGTGCCCACTCTTTTGGTTTTGTTATTTCATTTGTTTTTTTTTTATGTAGGATGTGTATGCTTTATGAGCTATAGATCGGTGGGAATGCAACAGAAGTAAGAATGGCATGAAATATGGTTTTGGTTATGTGCTATCTATAGTATTGTATTTCCTTACACGTAGTACATAGTATGTGCATAGGATGTGCACATGCCCTGAGTATTTTTTAATTGCTTTTATCATGTTTATTTTAATATGTTTTAAACAGTATTATTTGCCTAAACTATCCACAACATAATGCATGTTTCACAATAAAATCACCTTGCAAGAATTAACTTCTTGTAGGAATCGATTTGTTGTTAATATGTGGAATGTCACTTAAAAACAGCTAGCCAGATGAAACATTTGAATACTGCAATCAATATTGTTTGTGTATGAGTGTGTTTCTGTGTGTAATACTTTAAATGTCTCACCATTTGACTCTGAGCTGTCTGAGCTGGATGATCCATGACCATGCCTGTGTGGCCTGTACCCTTCATTAAAAAGATTAAAAGGGTGCATTATTATTGTTTACTTTTAGTTTAATAGCAATAACTAAAATCTCCACAGTGCAATATGTCCAGGATGCAACATGTTAAGAAATTATTAAATAAATTATAAAGCTTTTAATGTTTTTATGAAATTATTAAAAAGTTCTTGCAAAATAATAATGAGTGCTGTGTCAATGAATACAGCATTGTGAAGTATTTTTAGAGAGGAGTTTATCATCACACCACAACAATCCAAATTGTTAAAGGTTGCATTAATCCAAAGTTTGGTGCAGTGTAACATATGCAGAGTCGTTTAGATTACAAAGCACTCATATATGATTGCCACATTACAAAACTGCAACACTTTAATTCTGTCAATTGTTTTTTATCTTAAGCAAAGCTGGATTTGGTAGCTAATGAAATGTTAAACGTGATATTTCTATTTACTGTGTGATAGCACAGTACTTTCAAGACAAAATCAAAAATAAAAACTTTGGGTTTGAAACCTTACAGGGTTGATCCTTATGACCGTGATAACAGCCCTGTCTGTTACTTTTCTTTTGTTTTTAAGTTTTATTCTTAGATTAGCTTGTATGCACAAGCTGTTTAAGGTTAATTCATACATTTTCTATTAAATTCAGATAACTGTTAAAGTTCTTCCCAGCTCATTTGTGTTATTTCAGATAGTACATGAGCAATTTTCAAAAAAGATTCTGTTGTAAAGTGAGCAAAGAGATTAACATTTGCTTTCGGGATTTGCTGCTATGCTTCTTCATAGTTAGCCAACTGTTTAATAAAACAAAATAATAACATGTAAATAAATAAATGTGCATTGGAATTTGCTGAAAATACAGTTTGTTATATTTAATTAGCATTTCAATAATTTTTTACTACTTATCATAAAAAAATGTTGTGATGGTAGTGTGGTGGTGCTGAGGGAGGATAAGCGGAGTAGACGGTGTTGTTCATTGAGGGTAATTAGGTACCTAATGTGCCTATACCTGATGACCAAGTGCAGCATTTATAAGCTGTGACATCAGATGCCGCGGAAAGAGAAATACATAAACGTCAGCCCACTTTTATGTTTTAATGTATGTTAAAAAGATGATCCACCCATCATCTTCCGCTTTATCCTCTACTACGGTCGCAGGAGGGTTCCCCATGCCCACCTAGAGGAGAATGTTTTGGGAGCTGGGCATATACACCCAGGACAGGGCACCAATCCATCACTGGGCACACACTTACTCACACAAACACACACACAAACACACTCTATAGGGGGCAATTTGGAGAATTAAATTGACTTTGATCCATGTTTTTAGACTGTGGGAGGAAACTGGAGAACCCGGATGAAACCCACGCGGAAACGGGGAGAACATGGAAACTCCACTCAGATTGGGATTCGAACTGGGAATCCCTAGTGCTGAGAGGTGAAAGTGCTAACCACTAAGCCACTGTGCCGCCCTGTTAAAAACATATGTTTGTGAATAAAGCCCATCCCTGTTTGTGAGAAAACCAGCAGTTATTTGACCGACAGAGTTCAAACTTTTACAAAAAATAAAAAATAAATAAAATAAAAAGATATTTTAACAAATGTCTTACTTGATTCTGAACTAGAAGATAGAGGCCAGTGATGTCTGTGACCTTTGAAAATAAATCAATAATCAAACATGACAACTGTGCACTGGTATGCCTGGATGAGTACCTGGATGTAATCTGCATTGTGCATCAGACAGCAGTAAACTAAATGTAGTAGACCTCAACTTGTTTCAGTTCAACATGTTGGGTAAATCTCTGGCTGAGCAAATCTTCAACAATTTCTAACGAAAGTTTTTATTCATACTATGATAAACAAATGTACAATATAGTACATATAGTATATACACCACTTCTAACTTATTATAGTGGTGCCTATTTCAGTGATTTTACACACTGTTATATGATGAAATTTAGACATATATATGAGGTGTAGACAAAAGATTTAGTGAATTTTGCAATACATACTACATAACAGAATATAAATAGAAAATCCATTGTTGAAAATTTGTTGACCTTCTAAATATTTTCCATAGCTTCTAAAAACTGTCTTAAAGATTTACATTAATCTGTCTTATTCTTTAAAAAGTTTGATTACCTAATCAAAAAAAAAGTTGATTACCTAACATACTTTTCAAGTCAAATGAATAAAAAAGTCAGAAGATGTGAGATCTAAAATATTAGGAAGGTATTTCAAAACACATTCCGATTTCTTGTTATCGTACATTAAAACATTTCCCTCGTTTTCCGTGTGCACTTCAATTTCATGCAAGCTATCAAACTACCTCTCATATGATCATATGATCTTTGAAATTACAGTACTAAAAACCAATACAACAATTATCTGTGTGAGTGAGTAAATGTTTGTAACACTAAGTGTCTCATTTGAGTCTGAGCAGGCAAATACTTTACCAGGCCTGTGGTGATGTTTACCACCTGCAATGAAAAAAACAGGTATGAAATGAGTTACTACAGATAGATGAATATGTTCAAGTAAGCAGCTAGGTTAAGTACTGTAATATTTAATTCAGTACTGTAATGTTTAAGAATGCCTTACCATGCCAAGGCATGTGTGGTTTGCCACCTTGATGTAAAAAGATTAAAAAGGTGGTACTTGTAATTCATGTTAATTCACACAAAAATGTATTTTCAAAGCTTAATCATAAAATACTAATATATATATATATATATATAAATTTTTTAAAATTTATTTATAAATGTCTTACCATCTGAGGGTCCCGTGCCTGGCTTGTGTGGTTTACCACCTGTAAACAAAAATAATATAAACAAGGTTTTTCTAATTCTGGTAAAATGTAAAATGTAACAAAACAAGTAAAATTTGCCTTATATTAAAATATATTCAATTAGTATTGATATATGTTACGGCTAACTGTGTAAAAGACAAGTTAATTCAATTAAAATGAATACTTTTATGTATGAAAGGGTGGTCCTATGGACTTAATATAGTTTATTTAAAATGTCTTACCATCTGAAGGTCCTGTTCCTGGCATGTGTGGTTTACCACCTTTATTTAAAAAGATTGCAAAATATGTAAATTTTTAGTTTTTATGATGAAAAGTACAACTATTTCTACATAAAATTAGTTTGTGTTTGTGTGTTTGTGTAATTTTGTACTTATCTAATTGTTTTAAGGTCCTTGGTATAGTGTGGTTTTGCCAATTTGTTGTACTTTACAAACAAATTATACACACACACACACACACACACACACACACATATATATATATATATATATATATATATATATATATATATATATATATGTGTGTGTGTGTGTGTGTGTGTGTGTGTGTGTGTGTGTGTGTGTGTGTGTGTGTGTGTGTGTGTACATGTTGAAACAGATGTTTGTTTGAATTGTGTGTTGAAACTGTCAATATTTCACCATCTGATGGTCCTGTGCCTGGTTTTTGTGGTTTGCCCCCTTTATTCAAAAAATATTTCAAAAGGTGGTATTTTTTATATTTTACACAAAAACTTAAAATAACGTAAAATAGTGATGCAATATTTGTGTGCCCATGTTTTAGATTTGTGTGTATTGCAGTGTGCCTATATATATGTGTCTATGTATGTTTCTGGTGAGCAAGTACAATTTTAGTTATCTCAGTCTGAAGGTCCTGCACAGGGATTGTGCAGTTCGCAACACTTACTCAAAAGCAATTTATGCTATTCATTGTTTTTTGTTTAAAATGTTTAAGTTTTTGTCTGTCAGCATGTGTGCAATTGTAAATATCAGAATTTTTTTTAGGATGGGTGTGTCAATCTGAGCTGCGGCACACACTTTACCATGGTGTGTGTATACAAATAAATGTAGCTTATTCGAGAATCATTTTTTTCAAATGTGTGTTTGTGTATTAGTGTGAAAAACAATAGGTACATGTGTTGATGCATGTTGAAGTTTTTTGAGGTGTATGTGTTTATAATTGTGGTTATAGTTGCCCTCATTGTTGTACAAATATAGTCTTGTGTGTGTGTGTGTGTGTGTGTGTGTGTGTGTGTGTGTGTGAGAGAGAGAGAGAGAGAGAGAGATCGAGAGAGAATGAAAGAAAGTGTTCAATTGTAAAATGTCTCACCATCTGAAGGTCCTGTGCCTGGTTTGTGTGGTTTACCACCTTTACACAAAAAACAATGTAAATGATTATTCCTAGTTATACATTAACTGGAAAAAGTGACTGATGGCTTATTTATTTAAAAATTATAATATTTTTTATGTGTATATTTAAAATTATAGATGTCATCTGCAGGTCCTGTGCCTGGCTTGTGTGGTTTGCGACCTTTATTAAAAAAGTTTTATTACAATGTTTTTTTTTTAAAAACTTCAACCAAATGCATATATGATTAGCACATTTTTAAATAAAATTTAATACTGTAATATAAACTACCACTTTTTACTGCCACAGTGAATTCTGTGTAACGTACAACTTTATTAGTACTATTTAGTATTTAATTAATTTAATGCATGTAATTGGTTGAAACAAAAAAAATATAATTATAAGTTGTACATCAATTTGGTGCTATATACAACTGATATTTTATAAATCCATATACAAGTCATTATATTTAAATCAAGTAAAGAATTTCTTTAAAATATATTTACATTAATGTTTGTGAACATGCTTATTTAATTGGAAATGTTTTACCATGTACAAGTAACTTACCATGTGGTTTGCCATCTTCTACAAAAAAATGCACAAAAAACATTAATTATTTTTTATAATACAATTTACAATTTTATAGCTTTTCAGAAAAAACAAAAACGAATATTAGAGTTTTGCATACTTAAACCCTTAAATTAGGCATACTTAAACCCAAACTTTAGTACTACATAGATAATTATTATAAATGTTGTAGGGACAATTACTGCCTCTGTGTGGCACTATTTTTCTTGGTTTCGGCAAAGATTTTACAATCCCATTATCATACAAAAAACTATAATCAAAAATACAGTTGACACTTTTAATATATCATGAATTTGCCTAGAATTAAAAGTTTGTGTAATGGATTTATCTCACAACAAATTAAAGAATATTTATATTTAAACGTTTTACCATCCGAATCTGAGGGGAAGGGTCTTGTGCCAGGCCAGTGTGGTCTACCACCTTTATTTAAAACAGATGTAAGAAAATAATGGTTTATGTGATAAACAATATGGTTTAAATGACACTGTCTATGTATGTATGTATGTATGTATGTATGTATGTATGTATGTATGTGTGTGTGTATGAACAAATTTAAATGTCTCACCATGTGAAGGTCTGCCCCAAGGTCTGCCCCAAGGTCTGCCCCAAGGTCTGCCCCAAGGTCTGTCCCAAGGTCTGTCCCAAGGTCTGTCCCAAGGTCTGTGTGGTCTGCCTCCTTTAAATAAAAAAAATTAAAAGGTTATTTTAATAAATCACTATGATTTATACTATGAATGATTTTATAAATCACTAACTAGAATTTAAATACATTTAAAAATATCATGTTTTTTTATTTGTTTGTACAATTTTAATTTACAATTTTTAATTTATCATTTAAATTTGGTTGTTTGCCAGGCAAATATATAATGCCTTACCATTTACAGGTAACTTACCATGTATGTGTGGTTTGCCATCTTCTACAAAATATGCAAGAAAAAAAATATTTTAAAATATTTAATTTTTAAATGTATTATAATAATTATAATACATTTTAAATGTATTATAATAATTATAATACATTTTAATGTATTATAAACATTATTGGGACAATTATTGTCAGAGTGTTTCATACAAGAACACAATAATCAAAATACATTTAAATACAATTAGCACTTTTGAAATACCATGAATTGGCCTAGATTTAAAAAATTGTGCAATGGTAACAAATGTATCGTGAATTTATCTCACAGCAGATATAAAAATCTTGGAGAATAAAAAGATTTAAATGTTTTACCATCTGAATCTGAGGGGAAGGGTCTTGTGCCAGGCCAATGTGGGTGTGGCTTGCCACCTTTAAACAAAAACATTTTGAAATATTTTTTAAAAGTTTTATTTGATTTTAAAATGTCTTATTTATTAAATAATTTCATGTGTGTGTCTGTGAGAATGAAAGCATGTGTACAATTGTGAAATGTCCTCTGCCTGGCTTGTTTGGTTTGCCACATTTATTCATAAATATGCCATATAAACATTTAATTCATATGAAGGAGTGTTGCAAAAGTGTTATGTATATTATAATCACTAACGTTCTTGCAAGTGCAATAGTTTCAATGTCTCTATTTAAAGGTTTTGAGTCAACATTTTTTATTGCCAGACATTTTTTTTAATTTAAAACGTATAAATTTACTTTGTACATAATAAAGAACATGAGTGTTAACCTTTAAAGATCCTTTGCCAGGCATGTGGGTTTGTAAAAACATGATAAAAACTTATTTTATACATAAATGTACAAATAATTTATAGAATTCTGTAAGCTGAGTGTGAACAATTGTAAAATGTATCACCATCTGAAGGTCCTGTGCCAGGCTTGTGTGGTTTGCCACCTATAATTTTTTTTTTAAAGTTTGTTTGTTATACTTTATGCTACAATGAACAATAAACTAGCTGTATGTTTGTATTTGCTTGTGTGTGTGTATGTGTTGTTGCACGCCTGTGTTTTTTTGTGTGTAAATGTCTCACCATCAGAAGGTCCTTTGCCAGGCATGTGCGGTTTGCCACCTTCAATCAAAAACATTTTGAAAAATTTTGTGTGTGTGTACTAGTGCGATTGTATATGTAAAATTGTAAATGTCTCACCATCAGAAGATCCTTTTCCAGGCATGTGTTAAAAACATTTCTAAAGATGATTTTTCTTAATTTTAAAATAAAATGTGCAAACAACAGGCTGGCTTATTCATACAATCATATAATCTACTACTATAATCTAATCTTGTGTGGTTTGCCACCTATAAAATTATTTTTAAATGTTTTGTTATAATTTATGCTGAAAGGAACAATAGTCTAGCTGTATGTTTGTATTGCTGTATTTGTAGTGTGTGTGTGTGTGTGTGTGTGTGTGTGTGTGTGTGTGTGTGTTGTCGCATGCCTGTGTTTTTTTATGTGTAAATTTCTCACCATCTGAAGGTCCTTTGCCAGGCATGTGTGGTTTGCCACCTTTAATAAAAAACATTTTGAAAAGTGATTTTAGTAGGCTGGGTTATTTGTGATATCAAATACTGTTTTGTGTGCGTGTTTGTCAAATGTCTCACCATCTGAAGGTCCTTTGCCAGGCATGTGTGGTTTGCCACCTTAAATAAAAAAACATTTTTAAAGATTATCTTTCTTAATTTTAAAATAAAATTTGCAAACAACAGGCTGGCTTATTCATAAAACCATATAATCTACTATGTGTGTGTGAGAGTGAGAGAAAGAGAGTGTACAATTGTAAACTGACTCACCATCTGAAGGTCCTTTGCCAGGCATGTGTGGTTTGCCACCTTAAATCAAATACATTTTTAAAGATGATTTTTCTAAATTAAAAAAAAATATTTGTGCACACAACAGGCTGGCTTATTCATAAAATCATATAATTTACTTTTCTAGCTGTATGTTTGTATTTGCTTGTGTGTGTGTGTGTGTGTGTGTGTGTGTGTGTGTGTGTGTGTGTGCTTGTGTGTGTGCCCGGCTTGTGTGGTTTGCCATCTTAAATCAGATGCATTTGTAAACATTATTGTTCTTTATAATAAAATGTGAAAACAACAGGCTGGCTTCTTCATAAAATTATATAATCTACTGTGTGAGCATGGGTGGATGGGTGGATGAGTGAGGGTGTGTGTACAACTGTAAACTGTTTGAAGGTCCCATCCCAGGCTTGTGTGGTTTGCCACTTTTAAAAAAATATTGTTTGTTAAACTTTATGCTTTATGCTGAAATGAAAAATAGACTAGCTGTATGTTTGCATTTGCTTTATGTTGGGTGTGTGTCTGTGTGTGTGTCCGTGTGCCTGTGTTTTTTTGTGTGTAAAGCTCTCACCATCAGAAGGTCCTTTGCCAGGCTTGTGTGGTTTACCACCTTAAATCAAAATAATTTAATGGCATTTGTTAAACTTTACACAGACATGTAAAATAGACACACAATAGACAAAATTCTCTAAGTTAATGTGTGTCTTTGTGTGTGTAAAATTGTTCATGTCTCACCATCAGAAGGTCCTTTGCCAGGCTTGTGTGGTTTGCCACCTTTAATCAAAAACATTCAATATGTTTTTATTAAATTTAGATTAAAGTGTGCAAACAACAGGCTGGCTTATTCATAAAAGTAAATAGTCTAGTGTGTGTGTGTGTGTGTGTGTGTGAGAGTGTGTGTGTGTATGTGTGTCTAAGAGAGAGTGAGAGAATGTACAAGTAAGATGTACCGTTTACATAATTTAACAAACAAAGTATAAAAAAGGTTTGTTAAACTTTACACAGATTACACAGATTGTGTGTGTGGGCAGTTGTGTGATTGTATGTGTACTATACAATTGTACATTACTTACCATCAGAAGGTCCTTTGCCAGGCATGTGTGGTTTGCCACCTGAATTCAAAAATATTTTGGAATATGGTATTTGTTAATTTTAGATGAAAATGTACAAAACCTAGGCTGACTTTTTCATAAAGATAAACACTGTGGTGTATTTGTGGTTTTGTGTATAACAGAGAGAAAATGAATGTTACAATTGTAAAATGTCTCACCATCTGAAGGTCCTTTGCCAGGCTTGTGTGGTTTGCCACCTGTAATAAAATTTTTTTAAAGGGTGGTGTTTGTTATACTTTACTTTATACTTTACATGTGAATGTATAATACAACAAAAAAAAATTTATGACTTATTCATCAAATTCATTACTTTAACGTTCGCTTGTGTGTGTGTGTGTGTGTGTGTGTGTCCGTGTGCCTGTGTTTTTGTGTGTGTAAAGCTCTCACCATCAGAAGGTCCTTTGCCAGGCATGTGTGGTTTACCACCTTAAATCAGAATAAATTAATGGCATTTGTTAGACTTTACACAGACATGTAAGATAGACACACAATAGACAAAATTCTGTAAGTTAGTGTGTTTGTTTGTGTGTGTGTGTAAAAATGTTCATGTCTCACCATCAGAAGGTCCTTTGCCAGGCTTGTGTGGTTTGCCACCTTTAATCAAAAACATTCAAGATGTTTTTGTTAAAATTTAGATTAAAATGTGCAAACAACAGGCTGGCCTATTCATAAAAGTAAATAGTCTA